>JASCZI010030514.1:0-40333 GCA_036250425.1 Stylosanthes scabra | reverse complement strand
TATATATATATATATATATATATATATATATATATATATATATATATATATATATATATATATATACATTATAGATTGAAATTTCATAATTTATATTTTTATTATTGTTAATATAATCATTAGAAATAAATAAATCTTTTCTAATTAGATAGATGGTAACGAAATTCAGTTTTAAATTTTTAAAAATAAATTATTTTATAGCGTTCTCTCCATCTCTCTCTCCATATATATATATGAATTAATCTATGTGTATCATTGTATGGATTTTTTTTATAAATAAATAAATAAAATATTAAAATTTCCAATATAGACACATCTATCGCAATTTACATTTTTATGTGCGCTTTACTTATCTCGGGTTTGCAGAGCCCGAGATATATATTAATGTTAGTTAATGTTATTTTTAAAATGTTTTAGTTTAATTTAATTGTAATGGCTAGGAGTACATAATGGCTAGGAGTACATAATAATACATTTTTAAGTATGCCATATTTATTATTATTTTCATTTGATTTGACTGTTATCATTTTATTTATTTATTATACATTTATCACCTAATATCCAAAATAGAAGTCATTATTAGGAGTTCATAATATGCATTGTTTGTTTAGATATACCTATATATTATTATTATTATTATTTTGGTTTCTAGAATAAGAGTATAAAAACTCAATTAGCTGTTGGATTTGGTTTTTGTGTCTTATCTCGGGTTCTGCAAGCCGGAGATATGGAGGGAGTACGCAAAATGGTAATTACCTCCTACCGTGTCTATTTTTGTAATTTTGTTATTTATTTTATTTAAATTAAAAAAACCTCTATATATTCATTGTTTTTTCTTCTATTTTGATTTCTGAGTTGAGATATAATATTTCTATATATGTAACTGTTTTTACGTTATCGTATATTGTATTCATATGTTTTATGAATTTTTCTATGCTAATATTTATATTTGTTCGTATTGTAAATAAAATAAAAGAAAAAACAAGAAATAAAAGAGAGAGAGAGATATTAAACAATTTATTTTTAAAAATGTAGAACGGATCCTCTATCTAATTATAAAAAATTTATTTATTTCTAATGATTATATTAAAAATAATACAAATATAAATTATGGAATTTCAATCTATAATGTAGTAATAATATAACTCGTAAAATAAATAAATAAATAAATATATTTTAAAATTGTATATATATATATGTAATACTTTATTCCAGCCCCCAAAAGTTTTTTTTTTCATATATATTTCCTAACATATTTTTTCCCTTTTTATATATAAAAAATCTAAAAAAAATCATAATCATTAATATTTTGCTTTAGCCCAACTCAAATTACTTATTTTTTTGGAAAGAAAAAAATTTATAATAATAGATTTAATAATATACCATAAGAAACTGAAATGAACATACACCGACCAATCCAAATTATACTCTAAAACATCTTTAGCAAAAGTGGAAATAGGCATCTGTAGATGATAATAAGTAACGAGTTGCAACCTAACACATATTATGTAAGTGAGTTTGGGTAATACGTTTTCACCTCCCAGAGACCAGTGTGACAGAGAGCATTTGTAATGCCTCAAGAGTATTAGTTGTCATTTATTTATGGATATTTATATAACATAATTAATAATAAATAGAGTAAATATCCAAGTTTATTCTCAAATAATTTTAAATCAGGCATTTTAATTAGTTTATAACAAATTTTTATTCAATAAAAATCATTGAAAATTACTCTCAAACAAATTAGTCCATTCATTGTTTTGAAAATAGACTAATTTGTCTTTTAGTAATATTTTTTGGAATTTAATTATTATACAATAAATTAGAATTTGATAAGAATTTATTTGTCCAACAAGAATTTTAAAAAATTGATTGAAAATAAGAGATTGATCAATTTGTTCAGTGATGGTAACTCTTAAAGATATCTAATGAAAAAAAAATAGTTAAGAATTAAAGTGTTCGATATAATTTCTTTTTGACTAATTTGATGGGTACATACTCTAATAAATAAATATATCATAACTTCTGATTAGGAGGTTTTGGGTTTAACTTTTATGAAAAGTAAAAAATATAATCCTTTTTATAAAAACTTTTACAGCAAATTACATTCTTCTCCAATCTCCTTAGTGTATAACAGATAATAATTAAATTTTATGTTAAAATTTTTCTAGTTTATAACAATAATGAAAAAAATTACCATGATGATAGATGACGATGTTAATAATTATAATAATAGTAATAATAATAATATAAAAATTTTAAGATTTTTAAAATTAATTGATTATATAACATTATTGGTAATAATAATTATAATGTTTACCACTAATATAATTTCACGCTCCCATCATCAAAATAATAATAATAATAAGTTTCACCTTATAAATATTGTCAAAAATATAAAAGTGATTTTTTCACTAGAATTTTGATCTTCCACCTTATTATATCAATAATAAATATTTGCTAACTTAGAAATAAAAAATAAAAAACAAAAGAGTATATATGAATTTTGGAAAAAGAAAGTTATTAAAGCAATTTCTTCGTTTAAAATAAAAACTCATATATAAAACTTTATGTAAAGTTAATAATTTAAAATTATTAAATAATAATTTATTTAAACATATCAAATTTTTTAATTATTCTAAATAAATAACTTTATATATACAAAGTCTATTGTATTTGTATATCAGTATTGGAGAAATTTATAATAGACCTAATTTAAGAATATTCTACTTAGTTTATTGTGAAACAGACTCATGTTAAATATTAGTATTTACATTTTTAGTCCTCCAAAAATTAATTAACATAATTATTTACTTATTTTCAATCAAAAGACTTAAATCATAAACCTAATTATATGCTTAATTATAGCCCTAATTAACTTTTAGGCATCTAAGAAAGCAGCTCGGTGTTGTTACTAATAGATTAATTACATATATATTTATAGACTCATTCTTGTTTTATAGAAATTCTATTTATATACTAAAATCATCCGTTCTTAAAATTAAATATTATGTATTTGTATATAAATATATATTATTTTATCTATTTTTAAGGTATATTTTATATTTTGATATATATTTTATCATTTATACTAAAAAATAATTTTAATATGAGTTTAATTTTTATGCACTGACAATGTAAAATATTTTATACAGTCGTATAATCATATTCGTTGATTTTGATAACTAATCACGAGGTGGGTGGAAAAAAAATTATTTTTATTGATATAGCATTATCTTATTAAATGCATGTATAAAACCATTTTACGGTATTGAAATTAAATTCTTTTTAAAATATATTTATCATAATTGATTTTTTTTAAAGAGATATTCGTGTAGTTAGCTTCGGTACGCTACCTATACAGTTTGATCTGTGATGTTTTAATTTTACTGCAACATTTATTGCACTAGTCTCGATTATTTATTACCACGAACTGTATTATTAATGACAGGCTTGATGAGTGTGACAAACTATAGCATTCGCATGCATATCCTTACGATGACAGGAGTTAGATGAGTTGAAATATATATTTTCTTTCACCATGCATCGATCTTAGAAATCATAAAAATCGATGATAAAATAATAGGATTTTTTTCAAATAAAAAATCAGATTTATCAATATAGGCACGTCGAGAAGAATTTACCATTTTACGCACCTTTTATTAATTTTAGGTTCTGCATTTCCGAAATTGCCTATGCACCATTTTCGAGCTCTGCAGTCCAATTCCGGAACTGCAGAGCCCGAAAATGGTGCATAGGCAATTCCGGGACTGCATAGCCCGGAATTGCTCTGTTCCCTATAGAAAGGGGGCCAGACCCGTAATTGAGCTCACAAAATCACATTCTCTCTTCATATTTCCCATTCTAGGTCCCTAAACATTGTTTCCAAGCTTGTTTTACATAATGGCTTCCCGGGAACGTCCAGAAGACAGGCACGAGAAGATTCGCGGGGAGGACAGGCGGACCAAGCCGGGCCCGCAGCGCAGGTAGGACCTGCACCGACTCAACCGCATATGGCACATCGTCGAAATACCAGTTAGTTATTATTTTTTTTTTAAAGAAACGAAGTTTGTATTAGTTTGTATTGATACGCGTTTTAATTAACGTTAATTAATGAGTTAAGAAAATAATTTTATTTTATTATTAGTTTAGTTTATGCCAAAAAAAAATTAAAATTTGTGCAATTAAACTTTAGTTTATTATTAGTTTAGTTGTGCAATTAAAATTTTGTTTATTAACAGTTTAGTTGTACAGTTAAAATTTAGTTAATGAATTAATCTAGGTTTATTATTAGTTTAGTTGTGCAATTAAATTTTTTTTAATTAAAAATTAAATTTGTGCAATTAAAATTTAGTTTATTATTAGTTTAGTTGTGCAATTAAAATTTTTTTCATTATTAGTTTAGTTGTGCAGTTAAAATTTAGTTAATGAATTAATCTAGGTTTACTATTAGTTTAGTTGTGCACGTGTGCTATTAAACTTAATATTGCAAACAATAATTGGATCTGCACTTCCTAAATTTTTGTAGAGGGAGAGGATATTATTGCCCAGGCGGTGTTCATTCCTCATGCCAGTTCCGGACAGGCTGATGCCGTTCATGATGGAGGCGGGATTCGGGCATGCCATCCAGTTTCGGGACTTCGTTTTCGACGCTCCACTCATTTCCGCATTTGTGGAGCGTTGGGCGCCGGAGTCCCACAGGTTCCATCTCTCGTGGGGTGAGTGCACCATCACCCTACAGGACGTGGCCTATCACTTAGAGCTGCGTACTGACGGGGATCCGGTGGGTGGCTGCATGCGGGAGTTCCAGCTCCATTATCAGCAGGACCCATGGGAGATGGTCGACCAGTTCCTTGGTGCACGACCACCCGTTCCAGCCAACGGGTCGAGCGCGAAGGAGGCCTTTGCCATTCGTATGGTTTGGTTACAAGAGAGGCTTCAGCACATTCTCGAGAATGTCGACGAGCCGACCCTTCGCCAGTGCGCCAGATGCTACATCCTCTTGTTCATCGGCGGATACCTCATGCTCGACAAGTTGGGCAACCTGGTACATTTGCGATGGCTTCCTCTGCTGAGGGACTTTGGTGCATGTGCGCGGTTGTCTTGGGGCAGCACCGTCCTAGCTTGGACGTACCGGTCGCTGTGCAATGCAGCAGAGAGGAGGACCACCGATATAGCCGGATGTGTCCCCCTGATTCTGTCATGGATATACCACCGGTTTCCAGGACTTTCCGCACGTGTCCCTGATATAGATGCATGGCCATTGGCAAAGAGGTATATCTTATTTTTTAAATTGTGTAGTTATGAGTTATTCTTGACATTCGCGACTGGCTATAATATTGTTGGTATTCTTTTATTTCGTGGCAGGTTGATCGGATACCAGCAGCCGGGCCAAGATCAGCAGGAGGGCAGGCTGTTACATTGGCGCTCCTGGCTAGATAGGGTTACTCTCGATGAGGTACTAAGGGTTTATGGTTTATATGTTTTGCAATTATTTTCTGCTTTTCGACATTAATGCAATCTGGCTAACTCCAATCGTTTGCTAAGCAATTTCGCTGGACTCTATACATGACTCCAGGGATGCAGGCTCTTATCCCAGATTGGATGCGATCACAGGGCGAGGTATACACATGGAGATCAGCCGTGCGTGTGGTGTGCTTCAACTATGTGCACATGCATCACGTTGACTGGGTGATCAGGCAGTACAGTGGGGAGCAGCCAATCCCACGGTCACCAGTTGACGTGACTAGGTTCATGTTTTGTCACAGGCAGAGGCGATGATGTGTGGTGGCCAGAGAGGCTATAGGAGTGGTATGATGGTTGGTGGCGTCGGAGGAGGCCGGAGGTGATGGTTACGGTGCACGATGGGGATCTCCGTGGCACACAGCAGTACTATGAGTGGTTTGCACATGTTGCCAGGCAGGGGAGGTTTCTGCCCCGAGCCGGGGATCTTGCCAATTCACGATGGAACTTGGCTTCGCCTGACATTCCGCCCGTGGCTGTTCACCTGAGGGACGAGCTGGTTATGCCAGATGATGCACCAGCCCCGCGTACGCGAGGTGGGCATGAGCCTAGGCCTCGGCAGGCAGCCCCCGCGACGGGCAAGTTGAGCCTACTAGAGCAGCGCCGGAGGACCAGGATGTTGGTCGTGGGTGCTTCCGTGCATCTAGAGGAGGAGCAGGCTGAGGAGCAGCAGGAGTATGACCGACAGGATGAGCTTGGTCAGGCTGACGGGGGGGAGGCCTTTCATGGCGATCAGCCAGATACACACGACAAGCAGCTAGATACCGGAGATCTGGGCCACTCGCCAGCCAGGATGATTTGATTCTCCCTTGCACGGCAGACCTCTCCCTACCAGGCAGGTACATCTTCACATGCTAAGCCGTTTATCCCTCAGACACAGGAGCACACAGGGTTGGATGAGCTGTTCCACATGACTTCGTGCCCTTCAGCTGAGTTCACCAGCATTGTGGAGTCATTTCGTGTGAGCCGGGCTCAGCATGTTTACCATGGTTTGTCATTCTCTATTGCTCCTCCGCTGCCTCCACCTTCCGCATCCGATGTTCAGGATGGGCTGTGGATACCCACATATTCATCACCTCTGGTGATGGGATTTCCCGTGTTTGACCCAAGTCATGTTGGATCAGAGTACGTGACCCCACCATCTTACCACGCACCGTCATCATATCATAGCCACTCCTTCGACAGACACAGCGCCCCGACACCGATCATGACCTACCCAGCACCAGATCGACCTGCATCAGATACTCCAGCCGCAGATCCTCCACCACCACTACCCCCTGGCAGACCTCCCCCTTGTGGTACTGGAGGTCACATTCATCCACGCGGTGACCCCAGTAGTTTTACAATTGTACTAGGCAGTTACTTATGTATTTATTATTTCATGTATTTATTATCTTGTGTTTGTTATTTCAAACCATTTTACTAGGCAGGTACTCGTGTATTTTATGGGTTATTTATTATGCATTTGTTATTTATATTCCTGCTGCATGTATTTAATTGTCGCGACAAGTTTAATATAGCCGTTAACAAACAACAGAAGTGAAACACTTTTAATACTCACGATCCGAACGAAAACAAAGCGAAAAGATACAGCTGAAATGAACACCTAAACATGAAAAATACAACTTGAACAAACGAAAATACTCATAAACCCTAAACATGGAAATTAAAAAAACATTTTCGGATCCAATTCCGGGCTTTGCAGTCCCGAAATTCCTATGCACCACTTTCGGGCTCTGTAGTCCCAGTATTGGGCTAAAAAAATTATATGGCCCAATTTCGGGACTGCAGAGCCCGGAATTAGTAAGAGGTGCGTAAAATGGTAAATTCCACCCAGTGTGCCTATATTGATAAATCTGGGTTTTTTTATTTATTAAGAAAAAAAACCTAAAATAATATCATATTTTTTTTCTCCCGTACGTGATTTGAGACTCAAACAAAATTTATTGCTCTAATGTTTGATCTAAATTTAATTTATATTTAATTTAAATTAAAAAAACTTAACAAAAAATAATTATACGCATGTAATTATTTTATTAGCTTGGTTGAAAGTGATTCGGTCTCACCTTAGTGAAACCGGTACCATTTTATTAATAAATTCTAATGCAAGGTAATTTCAAATCATTTCATTTATTAAAAGTATCAAAATTGATACTCCAAACTAGCCTATTAGAGATGCTCTTATTAGTTATAGCTATTTTTTTATACAGTTCATAAAGCTCGACCTAAACGAATAGTACAAAATAAATGATTTTTACATATTTTTTGACAATGCGATCAAAAACATACAAGAATCTACCGTTCCACAGCTAACTTAAAATTTAAGAATAATTCACACCATGTATGTATAACTAAATTTTTTGGGAAAAAGAAAAAACCCTCTAATGATTTGACATTAGTTTATACAATGAGTTTGCTTTACATATATGTTTTGCTTAATAAAGTGTTGAAGGTGTGCACTGAGAGCAGCTAGAGTGTATGAATTGAGATCAAGAAAGGGAAAAATGTAAGAAATATTAAATATGAACTAATACATTAGAATATGAAATCCTTGGATTTTTTTTAAATAAATAATATTTTTACTAAATTGAGTGCGGGTTTAAAAATATATCGTTTTGGGTCCGTATTACTTAATACAGTGTTTCCAGGACCGTGGTAAGATATGGCCCAATTGCCGACCCTAACACGGACTAGGCTAGCCCAAGATACATAACATGCTGCTGCCTAACCTGTGTTACAACACAAGTTATAACAGATTTGGATAACCCGTGTTAGCACTAGTGCATATAAATAGGCTGTGTCTCACTCCAACCCCATTGTTTCCCTTTTCTTCCGCTTCCACAACTCTCTTCATCTCGAAACCTCTCTAATCTTTATCATCCACATTGTTGCTATGTCAGCACAAGGAAGAGGTAGGAGAGGTGCACGTGGTGCCGGGCAGGATGCGGGTGAGCCAGAGCCGAAAAATTTACATAGACTAAATGACACATGGCACATTGCAGGAGCGCTTAGCACCAAGGTTGGTTGAAATTTTAAATATAGTTAATTATTATAAATTTATTAGTAGTTATATGTTTAAAATGTATTTAATTGTCCTTGAATATATATTCATGTCTATGTTAATATTTATTTAATGTATTTAATCACCCTTGAATATATATTGATGTTTATGGTAACATTTATTTATTTTGAAAAATACTAGGGAGCCAACGATTTATGATCAATAGGGAGCCCTCACATAGATGCGGATGATAAGTCATATAAATTTTGAATGATAACTTAATTTTGAATATATGAGTTATGGATGATAACTCATATAAATTTTGAATGATAATTTAGTTATTAGCTCCCTAAGGGCTCCTAACATTGGTTCCGTAGCATTGTTCATTTATTTAAGATTAGGTATCGGTAGGTTAAGTATAATATTTGTTTATTTGTTAATATTTATTGATCTAATATGTAATAGTAATTGGTATATAATATGTCTTTACGTGGATATATATTATGTCTTTATTTATTTATTTAAGATATAATAGTTGTTTGTTCGCAATAGGTTTCCCAGGACATTTTTTTTACGCAACTCTCCTGTTTGCATTCATTGAGCGCTGGAGGCCGGAGACACATTCTTTCCACTTGCCGTGGGGCCAGTGCACAAAAGGAGACTAATCAACCCTAAACACTACAAATCCTCCGGGTGTTGCGCATTAGCACAACCACGCCTTGTTTGCCCTACTTGGTGACACAAACTGCAATGTTTCTCTTGACGTTCAATGAGGTCCATCTCGTTCCTAATCCTTGTAGAAACCGGTCTGCCTTACGCTTCCGACGCATGGACGAATTGGGCTTGATAATTGCTCCATACCAAACTGGCCACTTCCGCTCATCCGGAATAGGAGGAAAGTCCATGTCATAAACCTTTTGCAAAGAATCCATCCGATATACCGAATCCACATATGGGCTCCATTCTATGCTAATTGCAGCACACACGGCTATCATATGCCGACACGGACGATGAAGCTGCTGGAAACGACCGCAGTCACAGAATCTCTGCCTGAGCATAACTCTGTATATCGCTTGATGAGATCCTGGTATTGGAATCACCTCCTCAACGATAAACAAAGCCGACCTACGATCACAACTAGTGACATGCATCTTAGGCAAATCATCGTTGTGCTTCTCCATCTCAGAAAGTAGAAACTGAGTCCACACATTGCCACCACTTATCTGTGCATGTGCTTCTTGACCCTTCCTTATCCAAAGATGTTGCAGGCACTCATATCTGGCTCTTACTATTACTGATATTCATAGGTATCTTATCCCCTTCAACACAACATTTATGCACTCTGATAAATTCGTAGTCATGTGACCCCACCTGTGACCCTCGTCGCAGTGTTGTAGCTTCAAACTCTTTATGAAGCGCGTTGCCCAAGGTTTCATATATGGCCTTAAAGTCTTTAATGCTCCCTTGTATCCCAAATACTCTTCCTCGGGTCCAGGCGTACGCAACATTGATCAACAAACGCTTGCTCTGCTTTCACTTGAACTTGTTGTTGAAGTTACTAGCCATGTGATAGACATATATTGCATGATATGCACTAGGAGGATGCCAACCGCTGTCATCCGCCCTGAGAACGGCTTTAATTGCCTGAGACCGATCTGAAATTAGAAGGACCCCTGCTTGGCGAACCACGTGTTGCCTCAGATTAAGGAAGAAGGACCACGAATCAGTCATTTCTGACTCCACAATTGCAAATGCCACAGGAAATATGTTCGAGTTTTCGTCCTGGACTACTACTATCAGCAGAACCCCACCATACTTCCCATACAAATGGGTGCCATCAACAGAAACCAATGGCTTGCAGTGTTTGAACCCCTCGATGCAAGGCAAAAAACTCCAGAAAACCTTGTCAAACTTACAGCAATCTCCGTCAAGCAAATCCCCATTATAAAGGGCCCAACTTGTAAGTCCACAACTGTTTTAGGATAGAAATGCTGTAACACAGCTAGCATCTCCGAAAGATTAGCATACGACTCTTCCCAGTCACCGTACAACCTTGCAATCACTTTTTGCTTCGCAATCCACACTTTTCTGTGCGACGGCCAGAAGTGGTAGCTTTGTTGAACTGAGCTTTGTAAAACAACAATTTCCACTGACGGAGTTGACTTGATGGTAAGAAATATGAAATTATATATCAGAGTACTGTCGAGCTGCGCATGCTTTGCTGACATGGCCGGTGCGAGACAGGAGTGTGGCTCCCCAAACCTACGCACTTCCCTGATGCAAAACGAAAATCGGTCACCATACGTAACTTAATCAAGAATTTAACACAGCTAGCATCACATAACGTACCAGTAACCCAAGTTTATGCTGAAAGACACACGTATGCTCCATGGGCACCCTTTCTCATATTGCTTGAAGCGGCACACATACTTGTATTGGTCGGGCTCCAGAACTCTATACTCGGCTTGCCGTCGGACGTTGTAGTTCTTCACGACCATGTGCACAGATTCTAGGGAACTGAAATGTTGCCCTACCACAAACTCCGCCCCTCTATCTAGGTTGATGTAATCATGCCCCCTCCAAAACCTTCTCTGGGCTCCTCCTGCATAGCGTCCAAGTGCAACGTGTGGAAGTGACTGCTAACGTCGGACAAGTCAGGTATAGCAGCTGGTGCGGGAAGTAAAAATCTACGCACTTCATGTGTCTCAGCAACATAATGCGCCTCCTCGGAGCTATCACTTGAATCGTCAGTCTCACCAAGATATTCTACGTCTAATTCAAAATCCAGCTCCATTGACACCTCCGGTGTGGCGACCCGGAGTGGTGGGGCAGCTATTGCACCCACACGGCACGATCGTGAGCTAGAAGGACCACTAGCGGACCGGTCCACATTCCGCGTCTCGACTAGAAGCTCCATCACTTGTCATGGCCCATACCTGTGATGCAGGTCGAACATGGCACGAACATGGTCGTCGCTTTCAAGCCAAAATAGCTTGAACTTGTATTCTAAAGGGGGCAAGATGTCTAAAAGCATGTACGCAATTCGCCTCACGTACTTCTGTCCAACCACTCCCATCGTGCGCAATATGATATGCTTCATCTCGTCTATCAATTCGATGGATAAAGAATATAGTAACGGATTTGGACCAGGTAAACCCAATTCCATCTGTATCCCGTTTTAGCTCACTGTCCGGATATAAAGTTGCAACAATCAAACACGGGCTTCTGATAAGCGTGTTTCCTAACACGCAAGAGCCTAGCCCGTGGTAAAGCAATTTTGTGTTTTATTAGCTTAACACGAGCCTTGCTGCGCCGTATTATTTTAAAAAACACAAAACGGGTCTGCCAAGCCTGTGTTGTGTAACGTGTGTCCAAAAACGTAAAATTCAAAACCGCACCCAAATCTATAATTCCTATATTTATTTTATTAATTAAAAAAATCCTAATAACTCAAGTAACGTAATATATGAAATAGTGTGACTTTTCTTATAGGTATGTTTTCAAAAGTACCTTTAACATCCAAAGGTTATTTGAATAAAGAGTTTTGTTTTAATAGATTAAGTTTTAAAATTAATTATTTTTATTAATATAAAATACGTAAATAAAATACATAATTAGTTGTTTGTGTAAAACTCTTTTATATTAAGAATATATGAAAAATTAAATTCTTGAAAAATATAATACAAACTGTTTGATTTATAACGGTTTACTAAATGTAACTAATAATATTATTCATTATTAATATATAAAATCTGTAAATATCCTTCCGTACCTACCTACTCTAACCATATTGTCTAATACATACTTATTCTAGTATTTTATTTTATTTTATATTAACTTATAAAATAAAAATATTATATCTCTTTATTCTATGCATGTTAATTGTTAAAATTTCTTCATCATAAAACTATCCAAATATCCATTGAAATGCTCATAAATGAGTGACTAAAATTTTTTAAATAATAATAATAATAATAATAACAATAAATGAAAAAATATCAACCACCCATGTAAGAATATTTTAAAGGGTGCATGATAATAGGTGAGTAAGTTCCATCTTAACCCAACTGCTTAGGTAAAATTTTTAGGTGAATACTCAGGTGTAGTCGATTTTATGTGAATTTATTTGTTAAAAACTCAGTAGATAATGATTTGATTTGTTTAACTGAAATGTGATTTAAATTTTAAAATGACAACTTCACATAAAATTAACTATATCCGAGTTTCCATCTAACTTTTAATAGTTAAACCTACCTTGAAGCTTTACTATTCCCAATATGTATTGCACAAACGTAGAATCATAATAAAATATATAAAAGCATACTTTTTGCCTTTTGAGTATGCCTAAAAATTACATAGTAATTATCTAAATAAGTTCCCAAAAAAATTTAATATAGGCACAATAACTTTTTAAGTTTTAAAATATACAAAATATAATCCATATAATTTTTAGGGCAAATTACCTATATAAATAAAACTCATTTCAATATTAAAAAATACACAAAAGCAAGAGACTAAATTGAAAATTTTAAAATCTTTCAAGAATTGTTTTAAGATTTTTTAATTTTTTTGGGAATTATTTTGTCGTTTAACGAATAAAAATTATGAGAAATCGATTGTATTGTCTAATGGTAGTAAATGTGTTGATGACTATTGTTCTGTGCCGGTGACTAGAAAGAGGTCCTCTTCAAGTGCAAGTTTCGGCAAAGACTTCAAAGAGGGCGGACGCTGGCAGCCAGAGCCTGGAACGGCGGGGGGTGGTACCTGAAAAGGCACTCTGACGCTCAAGTTAGTAAATAGATCACTTGTGAGTATAAGTGAGTAAAGGAGAGAAAGCATACCTTGACCTAGGTTCACTAGATGTATTTATAAGAAAGGATTGAGAGTGGCTGTTAAGGTCAAGTTAATGAATCCCTATTCTTTAGCTGCGGTTACAGGTTTTTATTGTCGTTATGAATTTAATTCATTTCCGTTACTTGGCTGTTACAAGTTGTTGTCTTGCGTTACAATTTGCCTATTTAGTCACATGCATAAAGAGGTTGGTTTAGATTGTTGGGCCAAGTTATGTGTTTTGGCCAAGCTGATGTGGTTTTGGGCCAAGGTCTTATGGGCCATATCATAGCCCCCAAGCTTGAGCTGTTTATTTAAAATAACCACGTTGAACTTTTAGTTATATCTTGTCAGTGTAGTAATGAATGAAAATAGTTAATATGGATGTAAGCCCCCAAGGTCAACTTCAGAATTTGATAGATAAATAGTAAAGCTTTTCATTTAGGTGTTCTGTTTCTCTTCTGAAAGAGGAGAATTTGAAAAGAAGTTTATTTCGATCCCGAAAGTAGGGAGTTGACTTTGTTTGATTGAAGACCTGTTTGATAAATTGTCTTATATGTGAGCGAGGTTGAAATTTGAGCCCCATGCTCAATCTGTGGAAAGTATGTAATGATGTATAATGTTGTTGACCACACTTATAGACATTGGGGTTTGTTTTGTTTGATTAAACATCGGTTTAAAAACTGACCTATAATGGTTGGTTTGATATTTGACTTGATCGATTCGGTTGGGATCCGACTCGTAGATGTTGGTTTTGATTTAGCTTCGATGAAGAATCGTTTTAGCAAGCCGACCTGATGAGGCTTGGTTTGATAAAGTTTTGATCTAATATCCATTTGAAAGTCGACCAGAGGAGGCCAGTTTGATTTTCGAATGATTGATTCGATTAGTATCCGACTTGTAAATGTCAAATAGATAAAGCTCTCATTAAATATCTGTTACACAGCCATCCTGAAGTGGTCGGTTAGATAAAATTCTTATCTAATATCGGTTAGAAAGCTGACTAAAAGAGGTCTGTTAGATAAGGTTAAAGGTCGGCTGTATTCAATTCTGATATAATATTGTTTTAGAAAGCCGATCTAAAGAGGTCGGTTAGATAAAATTAGAGATCGGTTAGATAAAATTCTGATCTATTCTCTGTTAGATAGTCGACCTAAAGAGGTCGGTTAGGCAAAATTTGAAGTCTGTTTCGATTTAATGTAGGTTTGAAGGCCGACTCGAAGAGGTCAGTTAGAAGCCCGACCTGAAGAGGTCGGTTAAATGAAGCCCCGATATGAAATTGGTTAGAAAGCTGAACCAAAGAGGTCGGTTAGATAAAGTTCCGAGTGAATATCGGTTTGAAGGCCGACTCGAAGAGGTTGATTAGATAAAGCTCCGATTAAATATTGGTTTGAAGGTCGACCCGAAGAGGTCGGTTAGATAAAACTCCGATTAAATATCGATTTGAAGGCCGACCCGAAGAGGTCGGTTAGATAAAGCTCTGATTTAGTATCGGTTAGAAAGTCAACCTAAAGATGTCAGTTAGTTAAGATTAAGATTTTTTTACTTGTTAGACTGCCGACTTGAAGTGGCTGATTTGATAATCTGTGAAATTGGATTTGGAAACTTCATAAAATTTGTGTGTTGATCGTTCTTAGAGTAAGATTGCCAAGTTAGGACTTTGGTTTTGTTAATAGATTGTTTGCTGAGAGACAACTTTGTAGACTTATCAAGTGAAAACTTGATAGATTGTTTTTTTGAAGAGCAAAGTTACTACGTGAGGACTTGATAGATTGTTTGCAGAAGAAACAAGTCACCAAATGAAGACTTGGTTTGATAGATTTTTGCCGAAAAGCAAACATGTATTTTGTAATGTTGCCAAGCATAAGCTAGGTCTGATGTCATAATTAGATTGTATGATTTCTTTGTTAATTGTCGTGGGCATGTTGGGCAAATAGATAATAGTAATTGTATGTGGTATGTAGTAGCTAATTGTAGAATATCTATAGTTCAATGATGTATAGTGGTTATATGTCTTTAAAGCGAGCATATAATAACATTTTGTATGTGTGGTAAACCTTGAGCTTATGAGTTAGAATTCATGTCATGCATTCAGATAAGAAATAATAGACAATGCATGTCAGTTAAAGAACATAATAGACCATTGTAGATACAGAATGGATAATCATATATAAAATAGATAATAGATGTTCTGACAGAAAATGATGGACGAGGTATAGTGATAAGAAGTTTTGTAGTTTAGTCGTACCTTTTCTGAAGAATTTGTCTAGTATGAAAAATGGGGCCGAGCACTAAGGTCTCCCGAGCTTAGCGAGGCCTTGGCTGAAGTTGGAAATTATCAAAGAATCTATTTAGATTGCAACTGAGACTGAGGACTAAAGTCTCTCAAGCTTAGCAAGACCTCGATCAAAGTGAAAAATCAAATCCTTAAGGATAGGATGCACCGCTTTTTGAAGTCTGTTGGGATGAGAGAATCAAATCCTTAATATTTTGGGAGTTGAGGCCGTGTAGTTATGAGTTTAAATGTTGATTTGATCTTTTAGTTTGTTAGGGATTTAGTTTAATTTGATTTGTATTTAATTGGTTAAGATTCTTGTCTTTTAATTTCAGCATGTGCTAAATTAATTGACTATTGGGTTAAGTTATAAGATGTGAGTGCTGGGCTGAATTATGCATGCTGTTACGAGCAACAAGACCTTGGGAGAACCATCACGACAAAAGCTAGCTCATGTGGTGGGAGAGCCCAAGGCATTATAAGGCTCTTTTTCAGGTGTTGGCCTCCCGATGTGGGACTCGTAACATAGCATTACCCTTTAAGAGCCGGCGATCCGACGGTTCCACTCTACGGCACTTCACTCAGTGGCACTTTACTCAGCCTTTTGCCGGTCAGAGCCCTCCACTGTTCAGAACCCTCCGTAGGTAGCCCTTTCCGGTGTCCCGACGGCTCCACTCTACGACACTTCACTCGGCCTTTTTGCCGGTCAGAACCCTCCGTAGGTAGCCATTTCCTGTTTGTCGAATCTCAACGAGAGCACCATTGTTACGAGCAACAACACCTTGGGAAAACCATCACCACAAAAGTTAGCTCATGTGGTGGGAGAGCCCATGGCCTTATAAGGCTCTTTTTAGGTGTTGGTCTCCCGATGTGGGACTCGTAACACATGCTTATATTTATTCGGAGAGTGCATACCCTACCCGGCCCCTAACAAAATACAATACAGACTACGAGGCCCTTGTTAAAAAAAAAATACTCATCCCAGCCCTTGATTTTTATGAACGTTTGATAACTTAGCCCTTCCGTTTATATTAGATTAACGGAACATACACGTGGCACGTTAAGTGATGATCTGTCCGTTAAGTGACATGTATGATAGACTACCCGGCCCCTGATAATTTCTTTTAAAAATAATGTTCATCTTCTTCCATCCACCCAACCCCTGATAATTTCTTCATCTTCTTCCTTCCACCTAGCCCCTGATAATTTTTTTAACATTGATCTTCACCTTCTTTCCTCCATTGATGAACCCTAATTACTTCAAGTCCTTTTTTTTTCTTCATAGAACAGTTTCTTCTCTTCCATTTGTTCCTCTCTTCCATTTGTTCATCTTCCACCACCATACCCCTCTTTCATTTTTGTTTATCACCCACCATCATATCCTCTCTTTTTCATTTTTGTTCATCACCCACCACTTCCATTTATTTCTCTCTTCCATTTATACTCTTCCATTAGCAAATTCATCTTCCTTGCGGCCAAGCTTCATTAATGAAATTTTTTGGATGAAAACAATTAGGGTTTGTCATAATTACAGAGGTTTGTGTAAGAAAGAGGAAGATGAAACCTGTTTTTATCAGGGGCTAGATTGAGTCCGTTTGTACATGTTGTCACTTAACATCCACGTCACCCCGTTTACATGCAACGTATACCAATCTCATTAGCATTTGAGCCATGTCATTGACAGAAGGGCTAACTTGGTAAATGGAAATTAACTTTAGGGGCCAGATTGAGGTTTTTTTTTTTATTAGGGGCCTCCTTGATTTTCGATGTCATTATTAGGGGCCTCATTGGTATTTTACTCTTTATTCGGAAGTGAGCTTATTTATGATGGGTCATATCAAAAGATAAACGCAGAGAAATTAAATTAAAGTAGATGAATAAAAGTAAGGGAAGATTAAAATCTTATGCAATAATTGTTATGTCTAAAAAATACTTATTAGTATCTTAATTTTTTATGTTTGTACTTTAAAAATGTAACTCTTTAAAAAAATTTTAATGTTTAATTTTTAAAAAAATCATACAATCTTAATTTTCATTTGATTAAATTTAATAATAATTTTTTTACACAACTTAATAATAATTTTACTCTCATATGAAATTACTTCTTATACTTAGGTAAGGCCGGATTTTTTTAAATAAATAAAAAATCCATATTTATCAATATAGGCACGTCGAGAGGAATTTACCATTTTACGCACCTCTTACTAATTCCGGGCTCTGCAGTCTCGGAATTGCCTATGGTCCATTTCCGGGCTCTGCAGTCCCGGAATTGGCTAAAAAGATTACATGACCCAATTCCGGGACTGCAGAATCCGGAAATGGAGCATAGGCAATTCCGGGACTCCAGAGCCTGGAATTGCTCCGTCTTCTATATAAAGGGGCAGAATCCGGAATTGAGCTCACAAAATCGCCTTCTCTCTCCATATTTCCCATTCTAGGCCCCCAAAAATTGTTTCCAAGCTTGTGTGATATAATGGCTCCCCGGGGACGTTCTAGAAGACATGCACGAGAAGATTCGCGGGGAGAACAGGCGAACCAAGCTGGGTCCGCAGCGCAGGCAGGACCAGTCCCGCAGGAAAAGGAAGATCTGCACCGACTCAACCGCGTGTGGCACATCGCCGGAGCACTGGTTAGTTTTTATTTTTTTTTAAAGAAATGGAGTTTGTATTAGTTTGTATTGATACGCGTTTTAATTAATGTTAATTAATGAGTTAAGAAAATAATTTTATGTAATTTATGGTGTGTGCATCAGTTACTAGTGTTAGTTATTATGCTAAAAAAAATTAAAATTTGTGCAATTAAAATTTAGTTTATTATTAGTTTAGTTGTGCAATTAAAATTTTGTTTATTATTAGTTTAGTCGTGCAATTAAAATTTAGTTATTGAATTAATCTAGGGTTATTATTAGTTTAGTTGTGCAATTAAAATTTAGTTTTTAATTAAAATTGGCTGTTGCGCAATTATATCTAACGGTTCCAAAAAATATTTTGTAAGTTTATGAGGTAGTATACGAGCGTATTAAATTCAATCAACGTTTATAGGTGTGCTATTAAATTTTATATTGCAAACAATAATTGGATGTGCACTTCCTAAATTTTTGTAGAGGGAGAGGATATTATTGCTCAGGCGGTGTTCATTCCTCATGCCAATTCTGGACAGGCTGATGCCGTTCATGATGGAGGCGGGATTCGGGCATGCCATCCAGCTTCGGGACTTTGTTTTCGAAACTCCACTCATTTCCGCATTTGTGGAGCGTTGGCGGCCGGAGTCCCACACGTTTCATCTCTCGTGGGGGTGAGTGTACCATCACCCTATAGGACGTGGCCTATCACTTAGGGATGCGTACTGAAGGGGATCCGGTGGGTGGCTGCATGCGGGAGTTCCAGCTCCATTACCAGCAGGACCCATGGGAGATGGTCGACCAGTTCCTCGGTGCACGACCACCCGTTCCGACCAACGGGCCGAGTGCGAAGGGGGCCTTTGCCATTCGTATGGTTTGGTTATGGGAGAGGCTTCAGCACATTCCCGAGGATGCCGACGAGCCGACCCTTCGCCAGTACGCCAGATGTTACATCCTCTTGTTCATCGGCGGATACCTCATGCCTGACAAGTCGGGCAACCTGGTACATTTGCGGTGGCTTCCTCTGTTGAGGGACTTTGGTGCATGTGCGCGGTTGTCTTGGGGCAGTGTCGTCCTAGCTTGGACGTACTGGTCGTTGTGCAATGCAGCAGAGAGGAGGACCATAGACATAGCCGGATGTGTCCCCCTGATTTTGTCATGGATATACCACCGGTTTCCAGAATTTTCCGCACGTGTCCCTGATATAGATGCATGGCCATTGGCAGAGAAATATATCTTATTTTTTAAATTGTGTACTTATGAGTTATTCTTGACATTCGTGACTGGCTATAATATTGTTGGTATTCTTTTATTTCGTGGCAGGTTGATCGGATACCAGCAGTCGGGCCGAGATCAGCAGGAGGGCAGGCTGTTACATTGGCGCTCTCGGCTAGATAGGGTTACTCTCGATGAGGTACTAGGGGTTTATGGTTTATATGTTTTGCAATTATTTTCTGCTATTCGACATTAATGCAATCTGGCTAATTCCAATCGTTTGCTAAGCAGTTTTGTTGGACTCCGTACATGACCCTGGGGATGCAGGCTCTTATCCTGGATTGGATGCAGTCACAGGGCGAGGTATACACATGGAGATTAGTCATGCCTGTTGTGTGCTTCAACTTTGTGCACATGCATCACGTTGACTGGGTGATCAGGCAGTACGGTGGGGAGCAGCCGATCACACGGTCACCAGTTGACGAGACTAGGTTCATGTTTGTTATAGGCAGAGGCGATGATGTGTGGTGGCCAGAGAGGCTGCAGGAGTGGTATGATGGTTGGCAGCGTCGGAGGACGCCGGAGGTGATGGTTACGGTCCACGATGGGGATCTCCGTGGCACACAACAGTACTATGAGTGGTTTGCACATGTTGCCAGGCATGGGAGGTTTCTGTCCCGAGCCGGGGATCTTGCCGATCCACGGTGGAACTTGGCTCCGCCTGACATTCCGCCTGCGGCTGTTCACCCGAGGGACGAGCTGGTTATGCCAGATGATGCACCAGCCCCGCGCAAGCGAGGTGGGCATGAGCCTAGGCCTCGGCAGGCAGCCCCCGCGAGGGGCAAGTTGAGCCTACGCGATTAGCGCCGGAGGACCAGGATGTTGGTCGTGGGTGCTACCGTGCATCTAAAGGAGGAGCGGGCTGAGGAGCAGCAGGAGTATGATCGACAGGATGAGCCTGGTCAGGCTGACGGTGGGGAGGCCTTCCATGGCGATCAGCCAGATACACACGACCAGCAGCTAGATACCGGAGATCAAGGCCACTCGCCAGCCGGGATGATATCATTCTCCCCTGCACGGCAGGCCTCGCCTTACCAGGCAGGTACATCTTCACTTACTGAGCCGTTCATCCCTTAGACACAGGAGCACACAGGGTTGGATGAGCTGTTCCACATGACTTCGTGCCCTTCAGCTGAGTTCACCAGAATTGTGGAGTCATTTCGTGTGAGCCAGGCTCAGCATGTTGACCATGGATACCGACATGGGCCGTGGATACCGACATATTCATCACCTCTGGTGATGGAATATCCCGTGTTTGACCCGAGTCACGTTGGATCAGAGTACGCGACCCCACCATCATACCACGCGCCATCATCATATCATAGCCACTCCTTCGACAGACACAGCGCCCCGACACCAACCATGACCCACCCAGCACCAGATCCACCCACATCAGATACTCCAGCCGCAGATCCTCCACTGCCACCATCCCCCGGCAAACCTCACAGGACCACCAGACCTCCCCCTTGTGGTTCTGGAGGTCACATTCATCCACACGGCGACCGCCAGTAATTTTACGGTTGTACTGGGCAGTTACTTATGTATTTGTTATCTTGTATTTGTTATTTCAAACCATTTTACTAGGCAGTTACTCATGTATTTTATGGGTTTTTTATTATGCATTTGTTATTTATATTCCTGCTGCATGTATTTAATTGTCGCGACAAGTTTGATATAGCCGTTAATGAACAACAGAAGTGAAACGTTTTTAATACTCACGATCCGAATAAAAACAAAGCGAAAAGATACAGCTGAAATGAACACCTAAATATGAAAAATACAACTTAAACAAACGAAAATACTCATAAACCCTAAACATAAAAATTAAAAAATATATTTTTGGATCCAATTCCGGACTCTGCAGTGTCGGAATTGGGCTAGAAAAATTACATGGCCCAATTCCGGAACTGCAGAGCCCGAAAATGGAGCATAGGCAATTCTAGAACTGCAGAGCCCGGAATTAATAAAAGGTGCGTAAAATAGTAAATTCCTTCCGGCGTTCCTATATTGGTAAATATGGATTTTTTTATTTATTTTAAAAAAAAATCCCATGCGGCCATGCATGTATCTGCCAGAGAGAACATGTGAAAAAGAAAAATCAGAAATGAAACAATGCAAGACAGAGTCATAAATTTAGCATCGCAGCATGGACCTAGCTACTGTATTAACTATTAATAAGTATTAACACACATGGAGTGAACGACTTTGAAGCAGCAATATTTTCACTTTTTTTTTTTTCATCGTATATGTATTTACTTCATCACTTACCTTTCTAAATTGCCTTATATGTCACAACAGAATGAAGTAAAACTCTTTCTTCATCGCTGTACATATATATATTTTGATCCCAAACGAAAATATTTGAGAATTAAGGAGTCAATATATTTAAGAGTCAATGTGTTTATGATAATGGTAGATGA
Organism: Stylosanthes scabra; assembly: GCA_036250425.1. Taxonomy (NCBI): domain Eukaryota; kingdom Viridiplantae; phylum Streptophyta; class Magnoliopsida; order Fabales; family Fabaceae; genus Stylosanthes; species Stylosanthes scabra. The sequence continues at coordinate 18,389 of JASCZI010030514.1, read as the reverse complement.
GTTACGGATGATAATTTATATATTTTCGTAACTTTTATTCTGTTTGGGTGATAATAATTTTTAATTTGGATGATAATTTTTATAATTTTAAATGATAATTTAATTATTAATTCCCTAAAACCTCTTTAATATTAGTTCCATAACACTGTTGTTACTTATATTATAAATTAAATTGATTTTTTAATCTTATTTTAATCATTACGTACAGATATTTGGTAATTACTCTAGTCACATAAATCGATCTTATCATTAGTTTTAGTCAAATTTGCAATATAGGTATTAGAAATATAAATCTCCGATAAATAATGTTATAAGATAATTAAATTTCTAAAAATATTAATGTAAGGCAAATTAAATTACTTCCACTTCAAAAAGACCAAAAAAAAAAAAAAACGGTCTATCTTACGGAAATAATTCTTGAGTAATTAGACAAAGAATAAGTATACGTGGCCAATATTACATACGACCAACAATAAATAACAATAAATAACATTGAAAATAAAAAGAGAGAAAATCGAAAAGAGAGAGAGACCCATCCTCACCACCTCCACAATGGTCCTCATCATGTAAGCTGCAGCGCTCTCACTAGTGTTTTTTCGGCGGTTGAAAAACTCTCACCAACACAAAGGTGAAGATTCACATCGTCTTAGTAAATCGCGCACCTCCCACTGGATGTCTTCCACGTCCACGACGGTGTGAAGTTTCGACAGCAAAAGTGTGCTCAATTTTGATTTGGTTTTCTGTGTGTGGCTTTTGCTCTTTCTATGTGTGGCTTTTCTCTTGTTCTGTGTGAAGCAGCGACAACAATGATGATCTTTCTTATATTCTATCCTGGATGATCAGATTTAATATTCTGAACGATCACTTTCAGTGTTTTGGATGATCAAATTTTGTAATTTTGAATGTTCAATTTTATTATTTTGGATGGTCAGTTTTTATTGATTATTGTTGGCTAATAATGTATTGGCTACCTACCATAAAATAAAAATTTGTTAACAACAAAAGTGTCATATTTGAAGATATTTTTTCTTATAAAAAAATTAGGCCTCATTTTGAGAGTATAAATAGATGCCTCGTGTTACGTTGGTTTCACAGAAACGAGAGAGACAATGGCATTGCAAGCAATGTTGATGTTCACACCCATGAGGATATCATCATCATTTGCATGCAACCATAATGATTCTCATTCCCATTACCGAGGCTACAAAATCTCCAAACTCACTTCGCCACCACGTGCGATCTCTGCACCTACACTACTTCCAAATGCACCTCCTTCCTCTTCTTCTTCAACCCCAAAACCCCCTAAGACGACACAATCAATGCCACCAGAGAAGATGGAAGTTTTCAAGTCACTTGAGGGTTGGGCTTCAGAGTGCGTCCTGCCTCTTGTGAAGCCCGCAGAGAAAAGCTGGCAGCCCCATGATTTGTTACCGGACTCATCCCTGCCAGTCGATGACTTCAATGATCAAGTGAGACATATATATGACCGTGTTCTTAGAAACTGTGTTATCCTATCCTGACGATGGTATCAAAACTTTTAAAACTTGATATATGGGAGATATAATTATTTATATATGTATCTCATTTTATCTAGCATTAACTACTTTGATCCAATAGTCTATATTACTCTAAGGTTTTGAAATAGATTATAGAAAATACTAAAAATTAATTTTTTTTTAAATTAATAATTAGTCAATATATTTCTTTCCAATTTTTTTCTTGTTATATAATAATCATTTAGACCTTTATTTTTACTCATATATTTCTAACAAAAAAAAATTTAAGGAGGCAACAAACAATCACCAATAAAAAATCAACAAATTTTTTAACGGTGACTTTTCTCACTCTCAGTTAACCCTTAAACCGATAATAACTTATATATTATGTGATAATATTTTTTTTATTTTATTTGGATGATAATTTTTTTTAATTTTAAATGACATATTTTTTTAATTTTAAATAATAATTTAATTTTGACTCTCTAATAATTTTTCGGGTAATGCTATTTGAACAAGTGATTTTGGTCAACTAAGTGCAACCAAGTGGTTTATTTCTATCTTAAATAGAATATTATTTCGGTGCCAAATAGTATAAAAAAGTGCACCTAAATAAAGTTCTATTTGACACCGAAATTATCTTCTATTTAGCATAGAAATAAATGACTTGGTTGCACTTGGTTGACTAAAACCACTTGTTCACGTAGAATTATTATAATTTTTCAATATTAATTTCGTAGCACGGTTATTTTTAATAAATCTGTAAAATTATTATTTAATTTTTATTGGCCAGTAATAATTTGAGTTTACCTTTTTTTTATTGCATCCCTAAACTATAATCTTTTGTCTAATATAAAACTTTATATATCAACTAAAAATATAAAGGTGAGGGCTCTAAGAGATCGGACGGCGAAGCTTCCGGACGATTATTTAGTGGTCTTGGTAGGTGACATGATCACAGAAGATGCTTTGCCCACCTATCAAACATGGATCAACCAGCTAGACGGTGGTGTTGCAGACAAGACGGGCTCGAGCACAAGCCCATGGGCAGTGTGGAGTCGGGCTTGGACAGCTGAGGAGAACAGACATGGTGACTTGCTGAAAACGTATCTATACCTTTCGGGCCGAGTTGATATGCTCATGATCGAGAAGACTATTCACAACTTAATTGCAGCTGGCATGGTGAGAGACGCATCATGCATATATAATTTCTCTTTCAATTATTTACTTGCACCTATTTCATAGTGTTTTTTTTCACCTTCCTCCTCCTCTCTCACGTATTAAAATATATTTTAAAGTTATCATATTTAATTTAATAATAATTGAAAAATAAAAATAAAAATAAAAATAATAAAATTATGACTATCGATCGATACATACATGTCTACACCTAACTATGACTACGAATGACTACGAACTTTTCTTTCGACGTACATACACCTGCTATGATTGAAATTGGTAAAACACTAAAACCAAAAATTTCATTCATATACCCAAACAAAAACAAAATATAATCTATTAAATAACAAAAATATTATGAGAACATATTAAATCATTACTAAATCTGTGATTATATATTTATTATGAGTATAAATATTGTTTAAATTATTTTTAATACATATTGTATATTTTAATTTTTTTTTTATGAATGACTAATTTATCTGGTAATCTTGTTGATACATACCTAATATAGTTGACTAAATAATTATATCTTAAGACATTAACTTTTATCTAATATAAAATTAGCCTTCAAAATAATAATATTAGGTAATCAATAAAAATTTATCTAACAATTAAAATTAAATATTCTATTTTTTTAAAATTTTAGATATTTTATTTCTAAAATAATGTCTATGAAATATATATATATTTAAATTTTTAAAATTTTTTATTGTGTGGTATATGATGTTTATTTTTAACATTTTGAATATTTTCCTAATTTATTACTTATTTATTAATCAGAAAAATATATATTGATTGCCTATAATTTATTTTGAAATATCTAATTTTTTAAAAATCTACTGGCAAGGAATAGGTTTTTTTTTCTTTTTTGACATAGGCAATCAATAGTTTGACAAACATCAACAACCAACAAACACTACTGTACCGGCCTCTTCCCCAACATTCATGAAATTAGTAGTGCTGTTTCAATTCTTCTACTCCTTTTGAAATCTTCCTACTGTGTTTGTCCAAGACCTTCCCACTCTCATACCCTCTTGACCCTACTCCACAACCTGCTCCATCACCTTCTCTTCTACTTCACCTCCACTTCACGTACTCTCCGGCTTACCCTCCACATGTACACCATCACCACCACCACTCTGCTTCAGTGGTTCATCACCATCGCACACCTAGCCTTTTCTCTCCACCCACATTACACTCTCACCACTGCACTGCAAACGCACCCGTTTCTCCGCCGGTGGTTCATCCTCCACCTCACTCACCACATTATACTCTTGTCCACCCGTCAGTTTAGTGACACCCTCCGATTTTTCTTTCACCACCGCTAGTGGTTTCCTGCCTCTCCACCATTTTTTTTTTTTAAATAATTGTTTTGATGAACCCAATGTTTGTTGGGAATTACCAACATTAACCAATAATATTTTGGATGACTGACCAATTGAATTTTTTAATATAATATTGTACACAATAGGTTATTTAATTAATAGGTTGCACACAATTATTGTATAAGAAAAATAAAACATTATATTTTGTTGAATCTGCTGCTTCCCTGGACTATTCAAGGGATTGAATTATAAAAAAAAAGGAAAAATAAACATTAACACGTAAATAAAAATAATTAATCTTGAGTCTCATGTAGAATATGAAACCATTATTTTTATTATTTGAGCCAAAAATTCTTACTTTATATTATTTTTAAATTAGATACTATTATTAAATAGAAAAAAACTATTATACTAATTCATGCAAAACCCTATAATTTAACACAATAATAAAAAATTTATAACACACTACACACTTAGAAACTACACATATACATATTAATATATAATATATAATAATTTAAATGACCAAATTTAACGTATATATAATCTATTTTATAATTAAACTAACAATTTTTTGTCATCAGTCATCACTCGTCACTGTCTCACTAAGTTGTCTTTCCTTAAAAGGAAATAAAGATAAGGCAATTGACATAGCTGAGGTCCCACTTTAGTCGTCAACTCATTTGACTCTAAAACCATGTGTTTGACTTTATTTTTTATCTTAGGCTGTACTTGAAATAAAATACTTTAAATTGATTTTAAAGGAATTGGAGTAAATTAAATTGAAAAATAAATTATTGTGTTTAAAATTAACTATATAAAATAAGAATTAATTTAATTTTAAAAAATTATAAAATGATTTGATTTTATATTTTTATCCTTTATTTACTACTGCACAATAATTTTTAATCACCACTAATAATTACCATTCAATTTGGATCTCTATATCCCTCATCCCTCCTCTTCTTGATAATATTTAAAGGATAATTTTTTTTAACACATAAAATTATTTCAATTACAACTAAATTCTATTTAAAAAAAGTGGAAGGATTTAAGTTTAGTAGTTATAATGTAAATACATAAGATTTAGAACTCAATTTAATTCCTTTTATTTCTAAACGAAGAATTTGATTTGAAATCAAATTATCAATTACAATTTTATTGTGCTACAGACACGCCCTTAGGACCGCCTTTGATAAACAAAAAGGTGATCTCCAAATTGTATTTGAGAAACCATGAATTTATATAAACAAATATTAACAATTAGCATAACCCAAAAAATATATATAACTTTATTTGCATCACAAATCAGCTACTAATGTATAATACACATTAAAATATAAAATATATATTTTTAATATATATTTTATATTTTAATATGTAGTATATACTTAATGATGATTGATTTTAACCATGCTTGGCATTTATGATCTTAATTGATTCCCCACCTTACCTGTGCTGATGGGTTCTAAATGGAGTATTTTCAAAGTTGTCTTTTCCCTCTTACAAGTTACAAGAGTAAGTTTTTCAAACATAACTACTTTTATGTGAAAATTGGTCTTCCTTATTAGTTAGTGCCAAAATCATTTTTAAAAAGAGCAATCTTTTCATTTCCAGTAGAATCTATTATTTTAATAAGTCAGTAAGAAATAATTAGTATTTCACATCTATAAATTATAATATTTACACTTATATTTATTATAATTATTGTACTTTACACATATAATTTTTTTTAGATGGAATAATGCGATGAAATCAACGTTAGGAAGCTAATAAATTTAATTAGAGAGATAATTGAGTTGGGAAAAAAAATGAGAAAAAAAGAAATGATATTAATTATTATGAATCATCAATATTATTAGCTGTGTAGATTTTTTTTTTAGACTTACTAAATAAAAATATATTATTGATTGTATTTGAAAAAGTCTATATAAAGCCAATAATCTCTGATTCTGTCTTTTTCTTTCTCTTTTATCACATTTCCACCTCCACCACCACCACTCTAGACAGAAATTAAAGTCAGGAAGCATCGCGGTTCAACTCCTCACTTCACTCCAACACAATCAAGACTTATTCCTTTAAAAAAAAAAAAGTTAAAGCTTTGAAAACATTGTCCTTGCTTTCTGTTGTTTTTATTGGAATCAACATTATCTTGATTGCACAACATGTCTGTGGAGAAGGGGGTTGTCACAACGCCTCCATCGATAACAATAACAACTATGCACAAAGTTGGATTGTCCTCACCCTCACCCACATCATGTCTATAACCTTGTTCTAGTGTTTATAATAATCAATTTTATTTTTTTTGATGATTTATTTTTATTTTTAAAAGATTCATTTTATTCATTTAAATAATTTTTTTTAATTTTAGATTATCACTTTTTATTAACTATTATTAGCTAATATTAGGTTGATTATCCAGCACTATTGTAATTTGTAAATAAAATTAGCTGGTAACGGAATTTTTTTTCTTTTTAAATTTATTTTTATGTTTGAATTAATTTGTTGTGGTGTAGGATTGGAAAACCGAAAACAATCCATATATGGCATTTGTGTACACATCATTTCAAGAACGAGCCACTTTCATCTCGCATGGCAACACGGCTCGGTTGGCTATGGAGAGCGGTGATCCAGTGCTTGCGCGTATATGCGGCACCATTGCTGCGGACGAGAAGCGTCACGAGAATGCGTACCAAAGAATGGTCAAGAAGCTTCTAGAGGTGGACCCCACAGTGACCATGGTTGCAATATCAAATATGATGCATCAAAATATCACCATGCCAGCACACTTGATGCATGATGGCAGGGACCCACACCTCTTTGATCACTTCTCTTCAGTGGCGCAGCGACTTGGTGTCTACACAGCCGCTGATTATGCTGACATTTTGGAATTCTTGATCCAACGGTGGGAATTAGAGAAGATAGAAGGATTAACAAGTGAAGGAAGACGTGCACAGGATTTTGTGTGTGGTCTTGCACCCAGGATTAGAAGGTTACAAGAACGTGCTGATGAAAGAGCGCGTAAAATGAAGCCACGGGATGTTGAATTTAGTTGGATCTTTAATAAGAAGGTGTCATTGATATAAAATGAATAGCAAATTATTGTCTAATGCCTCTTAGAATCATCTTTATGATTTTTAAAAAAAGTTGTTGGAGTTTGTTACCAGTAGTGTGTATTAGACTAATGTGAAAAATAATGGTGAATGTATCCAAATATCAACCTCTCGGTGCATCACTATTACTATTTGCCGATTAAAGAATGAAAAGTGAACTCTGATCTCTTCTTTTATCACTTCGTTTTCTTACTCTAATAGCCAAACTCAGTTTGATAAAAAAATATATAATATACTAATTAAAAAAAAATTGACTATTTAGAAACGAATGAATAGCAGTGAGTATTAGTGATTAGAAAAATAGAATGAACAAGAGTTTTACTATTATAATTTAAAAAATAGCTAATTGAATGAATTTTAGTTCATGAAAATTTTTTTTTATTTGATGTAAAAAAATTATTTTTTCTTAATTTATCATCTTTAATCTTCCAATTTTTTTTCATTTATAGATTTACATCTATTGCTGTTATTAAAATTATACATTTTTTTATTTTTATCTTCTTTAATTTTAGTATAAATGGAAGCTCTTATTTATATTATTTCTCTAATCGCTAATACTTACTAGTCCTCTCTCGTACATATATAAAAATAGTAAATTACTTTCTAATTGCTATATTAATATTCTTATCACAGGTGGTATCATTTTTCATTACCGCCAACTTCATTTTCATATTATTAGTTTAAGAAAAAGATTAGGGAGCAGACATATTATGATTAATAGAGAGCCAATATATAATTATGGATAATAACTCATATAAATTTTAGATGATAATTTAATTTTAGATATATGAGTTACGAATGATAATTTATATAAATTTTAAATGATAACTTAATTATTAATTCTCTAATAACTTTCTAACATTGATTCCTTAGCATTATTGACAGTTTAATAGCAACTCATTCCTGTATAAAAGGTGATATATGGATATTGTTGTTCGCTAAACAGAAGTTTATCAGAAAAATGAAGTTAGTGTAGAAAAAAAAATTATCTTGAAGTCATGTTGTCATATTATTAGAGTCCGTTTAGATAAATAATTTAATTAAAACTTTTTGAAAAAAAGCTTAAAACATAAGTTACTTATATTAAAAGTAGTTTATAAATAAGTTATTTTGTGTTTGATTTTTTTAATTATAAAAGTTACTTTTTTTAATAAAGAATAGTGATAAATAATTTTTAAAAAAAATTACTTTTTTTAACCTCTCCATTAGCACTTTAAGTAATTTTTGGGAAAGTCATGGCAAATTTTGTGATGTTCCTTTTAAAATTGAGGCATGGTGCCATTTTGATGGTGTATCATAGACATTCAATAATGCATTCTTTAAGTTTGTAGATAATTTCGATTTTTAAAAAATAAAAATATTCTCTGGAGCTGCGCACTCTTTCTCTCGCACAGAAGATTTATGTAAATGTATGTAAATGTGTGTCAATTCCAATTACAGGGGTTGCGCAACTATTTGTCAATTTATGTCAACGGTGCTTTGTTGTAATTGTTGAACTATGAATTTTACCAGTAAGTGGCTGGAGAGTTCTATTAGGTAGCTAAGAATTCTGATCTGCTTCTAATAAGTTGTAAATTTTTTATTTGCAAACATAATAAGTTGAGAATTATAGAGGTGTTCTTAGTGTTAGAAAGGGAGAGAGAATATATAATAGAGAAAGATTAATGTATATTAAAATTGTATAAGAGTTTTGTATGTCATAGTATAATGCACTAACTTATTTATAGGTGAAGAGAGAATTAGAATAATAATCTAATATATTATAATTATGACAAACTAATAAATCTAAATATTATAATTGATACTAATTGATCCTAATATATTCTAATATCTCCCTCAAACTCAAGTGTTAGTTTAAAAAAAATAAATTGACGAAATTGCTGAAAGGAAATGCAAATAAAACTGCCATAGAGAGATCAAAACGAGGTGCAGACGGAACTACCGGAGCGAGGTGCAGATGGAACTGCTAGGAAAAGATTGGCGAACTGCCATAATGAGGTAGAGACGGAACTCCTACAAAGAGACTAGCGAAACTGCCGAGGAGGAGACGGAACTCCCATAAAAAGACTGGGAGGAGACACAGTTTATCTGCCTCAAAACAGCACACTCAAAAGGGGTAAACGGAAACCTGATCCCAATCTCTGAAAGCAAACATGTATACATGAAAAACCAATCACCACTCGGACCTTTATGGCAAACCCTCTCCGACAGAGCACACGGCAAGAACTCTATGTTAATCTCTTCTCCTTCCCGAACTCAAGACAACGGTGGCCCTAGACGCCTCACACTCTCAGCATCAACAAACTTAAAAGGAATGCACCACACAACTTCACCCACTCGTACCCAGATTTCGAAGATGCATTCCCATTCAACTGACCTAAATCCGCCATTACTCTCCAACCTCAGCAAACCAACAAGCAAGAATGACAAGAAATGCAAACGACAAAAGAAAGTAAAGTTAGTTACCTTTCAAACTCATTTTTGATCCTTTTTCTTCTCCTTCTTTCCTCTGCTTAGTTTGAGTTACAAAACACCTCAGCTTGCTAGCTTAAAAGAGCCTATCTCCGTGAAAAACGCCCCAGCCGTAAGATCACACTCACAAAAAACCAATCCCACTAAATCTAATGGTCCTTTACATCATATTGATAACCGTGCAACCCCACTTATTACATCATTACTTCAAACGGTTACACTCCACTTCCCCCACATACCCACAACTAAACATCATCAATTGGGCTTCCTCAACACTAAAGGCCCACTTCGCTAGATAAACACAACTAACAACCAAAAGCTTAGCCTCTTCTTTTTTGATATACAACTTGGGCTTGGGGCTCACTACATTAGGCCTACCCAAATTCAACTCATACAAGCCTATCCAAAAACAAATGATACAAAAAGCTCAACCTGATATCAAAAAACAGGCCAAGCTTGGGGCTATGATATGGCCCGTCACCAGTGACAACCCACAACTTATATATGGCAGGCCCAATGTAATGTCAGCCCAACACAATTAATTCAACACGTGACAACTCACAACAACCATATTAGATAAGAGTAAGTAATCTAATTCGAATTCAAAGGGAATAACTGAACGGTGCTGAATCTCAAGTAAATAGGGTCCGATCCCCATCCTCTAACCAACAAGAAGGTACAGAATATTAACCTAATTAAACATCTATAAATAAACGATAAAATCTCAAGTCAAAGGTATGGTTTATCTTTCTCTTCATACTTAACTATTTTTCCCTCTTATACACTTTATTGACTTGAGCGTCGGAGTGGCCTTGCAGGTCTACTCTCCGCCGTTCTAAGCCTTGATCGCCGGAATCCGGCTTCTTTGAAGTCATTGCCGAGTTCTTATTCTCGAAGAGGACCTCTTCCCCGACGACTTTGGACAGAACAATTATTATTATTATTATTATTATTATTATTATTATTATTATTATTATTATTATTATTATTATTATTTGCATTTAGTCAAGTATGAATCACTTAAATTTAAATTAATTTTCTAAAATGACACAAAATATTAATTTTATGAAAATAAAAAGTGGCCCATTTAATTCAAGTAATATAAACTTCATTTTAATTAACTTCATTTGGGCTTTTTTTTTTTTTCTAAATAGCTATAAAAATCTCAAATACCGATAAAAACAAAAAACAATGCAAATAGATTTATTCACCTAGACTTTAGGTAATCCATTATTTCATTGTCATGGATTCATTTATTGTGTTGCAAGACTATTATAGAGTAAACTAAATTTACGGTTAATATTAAAGTGGCACAATGCCCTCAATTTAAAAGGGCACCACGCCCTAATTTAATATCATAAATTAAATATAATGATTTATAAAAAATATATTATTGAATTTAGTATAATATTGTCGTTGAAATGATATAATTAATATAATAAATATATTATGACTGAATTAAAATGGATTTATGTAACGTAAAAAAATGAATTACCAGTAATTAAGTAAATACAATCAAACCCAAATGTATTAAATTTGTCAAAATCGACAAAGCTAAATAGATATAATGAGATATATGACTTTTGAAAATATCTCACATTAGTACATTGGCCCAAATTTGTCACAACTCATTATTTGTAAGTTTGAATTTCCACCATTGAACTCAACTCCAAAACTTATAATCTTTCTCCCGTTGCTCACTCTCATTCTCCCCTATCAGTCATTCTCTCTTTCCCTCTCCTTATCTTTCTCCCTCACTCTCCTTCTCTCCCTACCTCTCTTTCTGCTTCTCTCCCTACCTCTCTTTGTGATTATCTATCTTTTCCTCTTTCCCCAACTCTCTCTTTCCTTTCCCTTCTGACCTTCTCTCTCCATCTCCCTCACTTTCCACGCTCTCTGTACCTTCCTTTCACTCTCCCTCTCTCTCTCACCCTCCTCTTTCTCTCTGTCTACCTCTTTGCGCCTCCTTCTCTATCCTTATCTTTTTCTCTCTTTCCCTCTATATCTCTTTCTTTCCCCCGCTTTTTCTTCCTCTTCCTCTATCCTTCTCCTTTTATTTCTCTCCCCCACTTTCTCCCCTCTCTCTCTTTCCTTCTCTCTTCCTCCCTCTCTTCGTATCCCTCTCCCTCTTTTTGCAAAAAATAAATTATTTTATAATTACGTCAATAATCATATTTTATATTTAAAATTATATAATTAATTTTAAAAAATAAAAATTAAAATTTTTTCTAAAATTTCATATAATTAAAGATAAAGTTTTGTAATTTAATTAAAAAAAATCTTTTTGTAATTGTGTTAACAATTATATATCTTATTTTTAAAATTTAAAATTTTAAACACAATCAATTATGACAATTAAAAAAATAAAAATTAAAAAATTCATGTAATGGTACTTCAAGACATAATATCTTAAATCAAATTAATTTATAACCTCACATGAGTAGAAATCTTTCTAATTGTATCACTATAAAAATAAGGGTTATACTAGGTATATATTAAAATTAGCCATCAAAATCAGCTATTATGTATAATACATCTTGAAATATAAAATACATATGTAATTTAATTTTTTTTTTAGTGTATTTTGTATTTTAATATGTATTATATACTGGTGTTTAATTTTAATGTATAAATAAAACTGTTGTGAAAATAAAGATATTAATACCTAACTTTTTATAATTTAAAAATAAAAAAAAGTTACTTCTAGGTCAATTCAAACGGGGCCTTTAATGTGTTTATATGAATGAATAATCTTAGACAAATTAATTGTGAAATTTATACTTACATTTAATTGGTTGAGATTTGAACAATTTGTTAAAATGCTTGAGCTGGTGGCGCCTCACAAGTTTAGTTAGTTAGGCCTATGTGACAAGGTAATTAACTTGTATTTATTATACATAATTGTATACTATTCGTCGTTCCAAAATAAAGTTTCTATAGATCTTGTTTGCATTAATTAATTACATTAGAATACAAATATATAATATTAGACTTTATAAATACATAATTAAAAATATATTATATATATGAAATTATATATATAAATTTAAATAAAATAACTTTAAATTATAGTTATCTAACATTCGTATCATTATCTATATGGAAGACCCAACTTATTTAATTATGAAATGTTCATCCACCACACTTATATCATTATCTATATGACAGACTCAACTTATTTATTTATGAAATGTTCATCCACCACACTTATCAATATCTACTTCAATTCCAATCACATATTACACATTTCTCTCATCATAAACTTCCAACAAAAACATTAGTGCCTTAGGATGTTCTATTTCATTTTCAGATTTTTCCCTTAGTTGCGGCTTTGTAGTTTCTGATATTCATTTGAATATTCTTAGTGTGAGTTGAAACTAAAATTTCAAAAAATTATTTGATATTGCCAATAAATAGTCGGGTGTATTTGGTTTGTGTTTTTATTTTCTGTTTTCATTTTCAGTGTTTTCTGTTTTCTGAATTTTGTTAAGAAAAAAGTGAAAATAATAAAAACAATAAAATTCTGTTTTTTGTTGTTTTCACTTTTTCCTTCACAAAATAAAAAAAATAAAAAACACAAGAAATAAAAACAGAAAATGAAAACGCAAACTAAACGCACCCTTAGTTTTCTAGTTAGACTCATATTTTAAATTATAAAATTCACTAGTTATTAAATGTCAAAAAATTAACTGTAAGAATAAAATTGAAATTTGATTAAAATATTAAAAATATAATTAAATCAAATTAAATATTCAAAGATGATTTAAAAAAAGTTTAAAGGCATTAGAAATAAAAGATATACTTAATTCTAACCAATATGTAGAATAATATTGATCTCAAATTCATATAACAAAAAATAAGAGAAAAATTTAGTAGCCATAATTTTATACTCATAGATATATAGTCATATCATTTCTATTTTAATTTTTGTTTTTATTTATGAATTCCTATTAAATTAAATGTATAATATTAAATATAATAGTGTTATGAAATCAACATTAGAGAGCCCTTAGGGAGTTAATATGTTCAATTAGAAATTATCATAAAAAATTAACCAAAATTATCATCTAAAATTAGAACAATTTATCATCCAAACTGACCAAAGTTATCATTCGAAACTAATCAAAATTATCATTCGACCAACACCACCACCACAACAACAACGACGACAACAACAACCTCACCACTACCACCACCACAACTGCAACACTACCACCACCACACCAACAACAACAACCACCTCAACACCACCACCACCATCACCACCACAACCGCAAAACCACCACCACAACAACAATAACAACAAAGAAGAATGAGGAGAAAAAAGAAGAAGGAAGAAGACACATATACAAAGAGAAAGGTGGAGACGGAAGAGGAATGTAGACCCAGATCTGCGACGGCAACGCAAAGACACAAATCTGCAACACCTGAATCGTCTCGTCGCGCAGCAAGGGTGGCACAAGGAGCGATGTGGGTGGCAGTGGTGGTGTGATGAAAAGAAGAAGAAGACGCGGTGGCAGCCCGGTGGTGGCGCGGTGGCGGCACTGGTGGAGGGAGGAAGAAAGAGAAGAGATAGAGTTAGGGTTTCATGGACGCCCCCTAAATTGTTTGTTCCCTGTACTTTCTCTATTAAATATTATAAATATATAATATTTGATGTTATTTACATAAAATTATGATAACTTTAAGGAAAATTCTACCATGAAGATAATTAAGTGTCTTTTGATGAGGATATTACCATATATATTTAGAAGTTTTTCTCTCTTCTTTAATTGCACATCAGATTTTAATAGCATAAATCAACGATCAAGATTTAATATCCTCATTAGAAGACATTTTAGTATCTTCATCATAGACCTTCCCTAACTTTAAATTATTGCTCCCTATCATTACTAAAAATAATTAACGCCTTCTTAAAACGTGTATATATATGCATGAAATATTTAATCGTACATGAGAGAAATGTCAAGGGGAAAAAATTGAATAGAGTGAGGTTGCAAACTCATCAATTAGGCAACTTCTTACCTCTCGTGCCTAACCAAGGTTCAAAAAATCAGACAGATCATTAAACTGATAAAAGAATTAGCTCAATAATTTAAAAATTTGGTCGAAATCGAATTGTGATCAGACCAATTTAATAAATATATAATAAAATTATTTAAAATATAATATTTAACCATCAATCGTGATATGACTGATTTAACCAGTTTATCGATTAACCACCAATTAACTGAATTTTTAATTGATTTTCCATTAGTTGATTTTTTACTTGAATCAGACCGGACAAGAAAAAATCAGGAACCGAGCCCTTATATGGTGGTCCAATTCTGAGAGCATTGTGCCTAACTATTATTAAAAATTGAAATGGATGTAGGAACGAAGGCGTGGTAAAGTAATAAATTATCATTAAAAGTGTTGGGGTGCATAGTTACATAACCAAATTGGTGATTGAGTAGGATAGTCCACCAACTAAGTGAAACTTCTCCTCCAACTGCTTCGTATTCTTCTTCAATAGATGTAGCTCTGAGCAAACAAAGTTTCTTGTTCCATGGCACTATGGGGTTAGACATACTCAATTAATTAATTAATTAATTTTGAATTAAATCTTATTATCTAGTAGTTTGCTTTTTCTAATGGTTATCTTATCTAGTTATTTGTCTTTAACTCTTTATTGATTCACGATTAATGAATAAACTTCCATGCGCGTATCAATTTTGAGTTGCTTAGACGACTGTAGATGAGCGGCTTACAAATAGGTATACTTCCCATCAAACTTGTGCAGATTGATCAACTCACACCATTAATGTTACGACTTGTAACAGAAATGTGAGAGAATACATTGTCTCATGTGGTTTTGGGAAATTAGGGTTGTCAAAAGTGAACCCTAATTTCTGTTGACCCTGTTTGTGGCTTGTGGTTTTCCCATCTCTATTGGGCCAAGCGCATATTAATTTCCAATATGTTTTTTAATATTGGGCTAGAAACAATTCTTCTCTCTAAGTTTTGTATAAATACTGCAAGTAGTGAGAATGCAATGATCAATCTTACAATAATTTTCAGAATACAATACACAAAGTTTTCTTTTCTTTTATTACAAAGTTCAAGTCTTATTCTCCAAGAACTAGTTTCTTTACATGTATTTGAGCTGCAGGTTTATTCATGTTTGAAATCATCAATCCCACATCTTCTCCTGCAAATAACAACAATCAAAATTCAGTACAGAAGCCACTTGTCATTCCAATTTCAGATAAACTCAACAATGAAAATTTTCTCACATAGACATACCAAGTCACTCAAATCATCAGTGGCCAGAAATTACAACATCATCTTGACAAAGAAAATATTCTAACACAATATGCAACAAATGCAAATAAAATAGTAGAGAAAGAGACACTACTACACCGTTCGATTATACCGACGGCTGTACCGACGGCTTAGCCGTCGGTAAATAATAATATCGACGGTTTAGCCGTCGGTAAAACTCCGTAGGTATTTATTTCGTCGGTAATTATTATCGACGGCCCCAATAAACCGTCGGTAATATTATTGTAATTATACCGACGGCTAAACCGTCGGTAATTATCCCGTCCATTTTTTAAATTATTCATATTTTACCGACGGTTTAGCCGTCGGTATTATTTAATAAATTCCTTGCCGTCGGTAAATATATAATTTTTTTTTTGAAATTCATTTCGGGGCTCGTTATGAACCTGATTTAAATTGAAGCGAGATAAAACAAAGCGTATTAAATAAAAAACGTTTATCAATAAATCCGAATACAAATAAAAATAATATCAGAATGTCAGACGAATACAGTCGGAAATGAAATAAAAAATGTCAAACATAATCTGGGTCATCATCAGCATCGGGGGAGCCAGTACCCGGGCCAGTACCCGGGGCATCAGTCTGCGGTGGTGGCGGCGGTGGTGGCGGTGGTGGCGGTGGAGGGAAGTATGGCAGCGGCGCAGAGGACGATCCGCCGCTCCGCATCTGCGTGAGGAGGCTGTACATGTCCGCGTAGGCCTTTCGCAAGTCGGAGACCTCCTGAGACTGGGTCTGCACAGTAGACTCCAGGGCAGCAACCCTCCGAGCATTAGCCTCTGCCTGCTGTGAAATCTCCCTGTTAAGCATGACAACCCTCTCTCTAAGGTCGGGAGCACTAGCAGTGTCGGCGTCCTCATCATCCGGAAACAGCGGAGGGTGCTGATGGGAGGGAACCACCCCCATGCCGTAGATCCGCCCCCTCTTGCGGCCTCCCGCAAAGCGAGTCCACAGCGCAGCCTCGTCTATCGGAGGGGGCTCTGGACATCCAGCCTCCATCAGAGCCTGACGCTCAGCCTGCAGCCTCTTCAGCTAGGCTAGGAAGGCCTCCTGAAAAAAAATGTGATTAGTACGTGCGACACATGAGTAAGACAATATAAATGAGGTCTTACGAAACCTGAAACTTACATTGACGTCCGCTGATCGCTTGTCGACCCACAACTGATCCTCCTTCCTTGTGTGGGTCCTCTCAAACACCTCACTATGTGTGGGTGTGTGGCCCAGCTCCACCGTCTGTTATTAACAATAACGTTTACATAAGGCAGGAAACAAAAATAAGTAAGGAAAATAGAAAGAAAACATGATATCTAGTACCATCCTGTCTCTAGTGGCCTCGTACGTGGTGGAGCCCCCCGTATGAAGTGATCCACCCGTCGAGGATGCCCTGTTCTGCTTGTTGACCTCCTTGAGCTTCTTGAAATCCTCCTGCCTCCAAAACTCGACCAGCTGGTCCCACAGGTCATCTCGTATCCATGGGTGAGGTGCTCCCTTGTTGTGGATCTCGTGAAACAGGTCACGGAGTCTCTTGGCGGCTCTCTACCACCAAGAGGAATAGATCCTGCCCTCATACCCGCGCTGTAAGCGAAAGAAAGACTGAAGACGAAACGAGAGACGTTAAAGCATTACAAATCAGTGCCGAAGTATTTAAAGCTGAAAACGAAAAAGTAACAAGTTTAGAATCTTACCCTCCAACGGTCCCACCAAAAACGGACCATCTCATCACTGGCCATACTGAACTGGGGCACAAACTCCCTGTAGTAATTGTAGAAGACCCAGGAGATCTTGGTTGTGCCCTTCCGTACCTTATTCCAACTGTTTCATTTATTTTAAGACAGCATACACAGTAAATAACATGAATCGAGTAGGACAAAATACTTAATACAGTATACACAGTTAATAAAATGAAGAGAGTGTCTTATTACCAGTTACCACCGTCCCAGCGGAGGTAGATACGACCAGCCTGCCTAGCGAGCTCCTCCTCTAAGGCGATGTCCTCCCCCTCCCCCTCCTGCAAAGTAGAGTCAACCGGTGGCCACGGCATCGGGTCTGGGGCGCCTGGGGGTGGCCCATCATCATCATGATCACCAGTCGTCTGGGCAGAGCTCTGCCGCTGTGATCGGGTCCCTGCAGTATCTGATGAGGAGTGAGCCCTACTCGACCGGGTGTAGGGATCATCCGGATGGTGGGTCCTCCCTCTGCTGGGGAAGGTGTCGGGACCACTGGCACTGGAGTGGGAGCCGAGGTCCCAGCCGCTGGCTCTCCAAGGTCAAGGGGAATGCCGGTCCTCTTTTTAGGCCGACCCCTACGACCTGTGCCCCTGCCTCGGTCCCCTCTGCCTCTACCTCGGTCCCCCCGAGTCATCTCTGCTGCAACAAAAATTGCATACACAATCAACACACATTAGCAATTACCTTGATTAAACCTAGCCGTTCTATCCACCTTATTCCCCACAACAAGTACAGAGCAAACACAAACAATCT
>JASCZI010030513.1:33999-44152 GCA_036250425.1 Stylosanthes scabra | reverse complement strand
CCTTATGCTTTCGACCACCCTTTTATTGTCAGGACATAGGATTTCAAATGCATATTTTGCAGTCAATTAATATAGTATTTTAAATTATGTTGAATAGTTGAAAGAAGAATTGCACGAGAAGCAAAAACAGGAAGAGAAAATGCTACAAGAGTTGGAAAGCTTGAAAGAATCCTTAAATGTTGATAAGCTTAGTCTTGAGGAAGTTACAAATGAACGTGATAGGCTTATCTCATTATGCGATGAAAAAGACAAGGCTCTTCAGGTAAAGTTCTTAACTTCATTGAATTGGTCTTAGCATCTTCACATTATTGACCTATCTCAATGATTATATGATCTACTAGGCTGCAATTCTAGAGAAAAGGAACATGGAAACAAGGATGACCAAGTTGAATAAATTGGTTACTGAGAAAGAAAATACTACCCAAAGGGAGCCTATTGGAGCAAATAAGCAAGTAAGATACCTTTTGAAATTAGTTGTTCGTTGTCATTCTTCCTGTTGATATAATTTATTTGAATTACGTATCGATTGTGGACTTTGGCTGGTACTTGGTAGGGTTTGCAAAAGCTTGAAGACGAGCTAAAACTTTGTAAAGATGAGCTTCGTATAGCTGAAGAAACCATCAAAAGCTTGACAACTGACAAATTGATTTTGGAGCAAAGGCTGTCTAGACTTGAGAAGAAAAATTCTGAAGAGGTAAAGAAGATTGAAACTCAAGTTATTTAACTTCAAAACTAATAATTCTAATATGTTCAATTAACATCAGCATGGTGGTGATTATAATGCAGAATTCTTCTATTCAACTGAAACTTGAACAAGAACTCAAAACTCTGAAAGGTCAAGTTTATGACCTCGAAAGAAAAGTAGAAGTATTCAGACAAGAGTTAGTTGCTGCTGAGTCTACACTTTCAGTCAAGGACTCTGAATTGACTGCACTGAAGAACAATTTGAGAGAGCTTGAAGAATTGAGAGAAATGAAAGAGGTTTTGAATTGATACTCTACTCTTGTCTCAACTTATTGGTGTTAAATTTAAGATGCAAAACAATTTATAAATTTCTATTTACTTCATTCAGGACATTGATAGAAAGAACAAACAAACAGCTGCCATATTGAAGATGCAAGCATCTCAACTAGCTGACATGGAGTTGCTTTATAAGGAAGAACAAGTTTTGAGGAAGCGATATTTTAATACGATAGAAGGTGGCCAAGATAAAGTTTTAATTACAAGGTCTTTGACTTGTGAATTTACATATTTTGTTGACATAATAAGAGCATTGGAACTTTGTCCTCTATTTCAGATATGAAAGGAAAGATAAGAGTTTACTGTCGGCCAAGACCTCTAAGTGACAAAGAGATTGCTGAGAAGGATGGAAATTCTCTTACTACTATAGATGAGTTTACTGTTGAGCATCAGTGGAAAACCGATAAACCAAAACAACACATATATGATCGCGTGTTTGATGGCAATGCTACTCAAGAAGATGTATTTGAGGATACAAGGGTAAGTATAACATGACAAATTCTTGCTTTAGATATATTAACATTGAAATGTATATTAAATTTTTCTTACATTATCACTGGTTACCATTGTCAATGCAGTACTTGGTGCAATCGGCCGTAGATGGTTATAATGTCTGCATTTTTGCTTATGGTCAAACTGGCTCTGGAAAGACATTTACAATTTATGGATCTGAAAGCAATCCTGGGCTTACTCCGCGTGCCACTGCAGAACTTTTTAGAATTTTAAGGAGAGATAGTAACAAGTTTTCGTTTTCCTTGAAGGTAACAATTGTAAATATTATGTCATTAAATCTCCTGAATATGAGTATACTGATCTTGCAGAGGTAGGTGATTAAGGTTTTCCCTTTGTAATGTGAGTTAATAATATTGTAATACTTCTTGTGTATCAATGATGCAGGCATACATGGTGGAATTATACCAAGATACACTTGTTGATCTTTTGTTACCAAAGAATGCCAAGCGTTTAAGATTGGATATTAAGAAGGATTCAAAGGTGAATATTTTATATATCTATAAGGATAACAAGTTTTTTAGTTTTGCCTTCCCAATTGAAATTGCTTTATTCTATTCTCTTGATGCCAGGGAATGGTAACTGTGGAAAATGTAACAACCATGTCAATTTCTACTATGGATGAACTGAACAGCATAATACAAAAAGGATCTGAAAGGCGACACACTTCCGAAACACAAATGAATGAAGAAAGCTCAAGATCTCACCTTATTCTATCAATTGTAATTGAAAGTACTAACCTTCAAAGTCAATCAGCTGCAAGGGGAAAGGTATTACTATTCTCATCTCATTCCTTTATTTTGAAACATGAATTGTTTTAATGCCAATGTTAACCTGTTTTTATGTTGGATATGAAATACAGCTGAGTTTTGTAGACCTTGCTGGTTCAGAGAGAGTGAAAAAATCAGGTTCTGAAGGTAGTCAACTTAAAGAAGCACAGAGTATCAACAAATCATTATCAGCACTTGGAGATGTTATTAGTGCTTTATCCTCTGGTGGACAACACATACCTTATAGGAATCACAAGTTAACCATGTTGATGAGTGACTCGTTGGGGGGAAATGCGAAAACTCTCATGTTTGTGAATGTGTCTCCAGCACAGTCTAACTTGGATGAGACTCATAACTCTCTTATGTATGTTAACTACTTTGTTTTTATTTTATTTTATTTTATTTTTCTAAGAAATAGATTTGCCTAACAAAATTGCTTGATGTATTAATGATAATTCAGGTATGCATCAAGGGTGAGGTCAATTGTGAATGATCCAAGCAAAAATGTTAGTTCAAAAGAGATAGCTAGGCTGAAGAAATTGGTGGCATATTGGAAGGAGCAAGCAGGTAGAAAAGGGGAGGATGAAGATTTAGAAGAAATTCAAGAAGTAAGACCTTCTAGAGATAGGACTGATGGCCGCCATTCTCTGTAGAGTAAAACTATTTACCATTGAATTCAAAGAAAATAGGAGCCCGTTCATAGCATCTAGATTACTGAATTTGTTTATCCTCTGTTGTATTCTTGTTTCTGCTAAATTTTAATAGGTTGTAAGGTATAATTTTTTTGGAGGGATGCAACTCTGTATAGTTGAATCGTGTATATAATGTTGTTAATCTTTAACACATTCAAATGTTAATGTATACGTTATTCTTGCTAAGATCTACTGAATGAGAGTGCTTCAACTTTCTCTGCATACAAACATCAAATGAATATACTATATACTGTACAAGGGTTGCTGAATACAATTATTCTTTGGCGTGAGAGCTGCTACAGAAATGAGTGGAACTCCCAAGACTTAACGAGCAAAGAAGGTTGTGTTGATGGGAGAACACTCTATAGTCGCAGTTGTAGGCTCGCTTGAAGAAGGATCGCCCGAGGAAGTGCCTCGATCCATAGCAGGCCACACAAAAGATGGCTTGAAGGGTGGAACATGAGGCACAGGAACTGACCCTGATATGATCTGAACAATTGTTTGCATCTTAGGCCTCTCACTTGCAATGGGGTGAGAGCATGCTAATCCCAATTTCAGCACCCTCTCTGCTTCTTCACCCTCAAACTCATTCTCTAGCCTTGGATCCACTGCCTCTAGTATCCGTCCCTCGCGGTACAGGTGCCAAACCCAATCCACTAGCAACAAATAGTCCCCATTCTTAGTCCATGGCCTCTGTCCACACACCACCTCAAGCAACACCGCGCCGAATCCATAGACATCAGATTCGCACGTGGCCTTACCGATGTATAAGCACTCTGGGGCAATATAGCCCATGGTTCCAGGAACACCATGCAAATCTGCATATGATGTCTTCTCATTCTCAATTGCACGAGCCAAACCAAAGTCGCCTAAGCGTGCATTGAAGTCAGAGTCCAGCATGATGTTACTCGCCTTGAGATCTCTGTGGATCACTTTTTGATCGCATTCGTTGTGTAGGTAGTTCAAAGCAGCAACCAACCCTGATATGATCTTATTGTATCTTAGATGCCAACTTAATGGTGTTTTCTTGACCCCTTCCTTGAAGAAAATGTGATTATCTAAGCTTCCATTGGGCATGTATTCATATACTAACAGTAGTATCCCATTCTTGTGGCACCATCCTGCATATTCCTCATCAAATTAGTAAAAAGCAATGCAATCTATATCTAAATGAAACATCAGCATATACACGATAATGCTACATGTACCACTCTACACCTCTATATATATCATTTACAGCACGGAAAATATAAACATCAACACAGAAAAATTCATAAAACACATGAATACAACATACGATAGCAGAGAGAGAGAGAGACCAAGTAAGCGGACAAGGTTCTTGTGGCGAAGAGAATTGATGATTGTGAGCTCAGCCAAGAAATCATGTGTGCTATAGATCTTGTCCCTCAAGAACTTCTTGACAGCAACCTGAGTGTTGTCCTTAGGGAGCGTTCCTTTGTAAACAGCACCGAAACCACCTTGTCCTAGCTTGTTCTTGACATCGTTGAAGTTGTTGGTTGCCTTCTTCAGATCCTCAAACCTGTACTCTCTGGGAGTTCCAGGGAGGCTCCTCAGTGTGTTGACTAGAGTCTTATCTGAACTGGTTTGCCTTATCATTCTGGTTAGGCATTTGAGGCAATACACAAATCTACGAATGATGCTGATAATACCTATGACCACAAGTACTAGAACAGCCACCACAATATACAGAGGGGTGAGTGAGTGCGCCATGTCATTAGAGGGTTGAAACCAATAAAGTGATCAACATGGTTTAGTTTTATGTATGTATATATGCTGTTGTTTTAATTAATTAGTATCTAAAATGGAGATTAATTGAATGCAAATATTTGCCTGACGGAGACATAAAGAATGTATTCGTCTCACTTTATGTCGTTAACTATGATGTGGCTAGCTATATAATTACAAGAAGGAATAGACAAACAATAATGTCGTTATTAGTTTTCCTTAAAATATCAAAAAGAAGAAATCAAACAATAATGTCCGTATATAATTAAGATTTGATTAAATTATCCCTTTGTTATATATGTAAACTTCCTGCGTGACTACATACAACAAAGGGCATTGTTTGATCAACTTGATATGCTAGCAAAAATTAATGTATGTGGATATATATCTAGAAGCTAAGAAATAATGATCTTATTTACAAGTTGGGAAAAATATACAAGCCTACTAACACGTACTAAATATACCTAATAACTAACTCTAGCTCCCTTAACTCTCATCACAACTAACTGAAATATGCTAATCAAACTGACTGTGACTTCACATACATACTGGTCAGCTTACACTGCTGAAATTAAGAAGAAACAAAGAGAAAAAAGGAAACGGGTCAGACGGCTATGCCTATAGATATCTATCAAGCTCAGCTTAGAGAAACAATTCTTGAATAGACCCGGAACTAATGGCTTGGTAAAATACAAACGCAAATTGAACACCGCAAAGAAAGTAAAATACATTTATTTAGTAATAAATACATACCATTCCACAGATCATTGATAGAGACACACATTGATTTATGTATTTAGTACATACACATAGAAAGGAGTGCTGGATGGAGCTAATAAAAAGTTGATTTTAGTTTTGTAAATAGATCATATTATTTTCCTATATACCAAAAGTTGAAAACTCAGTGAAGTTGTAAATATGACAAGTCATCTAAAATGTGATCAACTAGTAACTTCACATGAAATCGACTACATCTGAGCATTTACCATACAAAAAGAAGTGCGTAGTTGGAAGCAATGTTTATGCGGCACTAGGGGCAAGGACCTCATCCGTAATGGAATAGAAGACTGTGGTATTGGGCGTGGTGGCCATGATCACATCGATAGGTACAGTAGCAGGCCACACAAAAGCTGGCCTGGAAAGAGGGACACGAGGCACATGAACTGCCCCTGTTATAATCTGCACAATTTCTTGCATCTCTATACTCGTTGGAGATTAAATCTAGCATTATGTTGCTGGATTTAAGATCTCTGTGAACCACCTTTTGATCGTACTCGTTGTGGAGATAATAATGCAATGCCGAAACTACCCCTAAGATTATCTTGTATCTCAGTTGCCAACTCAGAGGTGTTTGGTTGCTGCAATCATCGAAGAAAATGTGCTTGTCCAGGCTACCGTTAGGTATGCAATCATACACTAAGAGCAATACCCCCTTCTTGTGACACAATCCTGAAGTAAAAATATATCAAAGGAACGAATAAGGATATATGTTGCATATATCGTTAATTCAATTTTCAATAATGACTATTAGTTAGTTAGTTTCACCCTAATCGCAATATATTCGTTAGAATAACGAATATATTAAAATTAATTAATATCAATTATCATATTCATATTTATTATTTATTAGTTTAAAATTACTGTTAATTATAGAATATTAATGTTATTAATATTATCCGTATCACCAATAACCCTAATACTCTTCCCTTACTAGCATCCAGTTTTTCGGCTTAACCGATCAATACACCTCGATATGTTCCTCAATATTTTCCTTATTGATGTCTTCCACCTTGTGAACAACCTAGTATGATGATGATGAATTTTCACACTACTAATTGAAGACACAAGATTTCTTGAATTGGAAGATGAAGAACTATTAGTAGGGTTATTGTTTGGATAAATCAAAGGAAACCTATATGAGAACCTCTATTTGTTCTTCACCCTAACAATAACCTTAGTACTACTTCTTCATCTTCCAATCGAAAAGATTTTGTGTACCCAATTAGTAGTGTGGAAATTCATCATCATCATGCTGGATGGTTCACAAGGAGAAAGGCATCTACAAGGAGAACATTGAGGAAGGTGTATCGGCCGGTTAAGCCGAAAAGTTGGGTGCTCATAAGGGAAAAGTTAGGGTTATTGGTGATACAGATAATATTAATACCAATAATAAGAAAAAGAAAGATTTGTGCTTGTATCAGAGTTGTGTAAGGATTATACAATGCCTAACGTATTCATAGGAGACAAGAGAATAAGAATAATAATAATAATATAATATTTTATAATTATGAGTAATATCAAATTAATAAATATAAATATGATAATTGATACTAATTTATCTTAATATATTTTAATAATATCTAAATTAAATTAGGGTGAGATTATATTAAAAAAAATTACGCTAGGTGTATACCAAAATTAATCACTATATATAATATATATTAAAATATAATTATACGTGGAGTTTAATTATTTTTAGTTTATATTTTATATTTTAATGTATATCATATAATAATAGTTGATTTTAATGATTAATTTTAGTGAATAAATAAAATTGTTTATTAAAAATTATATCGAAACTTCAGTCAATCGTCTGCCAACACAAAGCATAAAAATACTGTCATACACAGTGTAGTGTATGAGACACTTGCATGCATTTGCTTACATACAGAACTAGATTATTATAGACATAGACTAACGACTAATTAATATAGTTTACATACTAGGTACTTTACGTGTTCAGAAATTACATAAAGAGCAAATGTTGACCTTTGAAGTTTGAATCACTTAAAATATAAGAAACTATGAATCACATAAAATTTCTGTATCTACTTATGCATGTAATGGTGAAAATAAATGATGCCGAACTGGGCTAGCTGTAAATTTTGAGTCACTTGTTAAAGAAAAATAATTCCTTATTATTAAGGTTCATTTTAGTTGCGAATGAGTTTTAGTTCATATATCATTAACTCATTATCATTATTCCTTTCTTTGGGTTTGAGCCTCACTTAAGAGAAAAAAAAAAATGTTCACTTTTAGTTAGTGGTTGGCGGTGGCGAAGGACGGGAAAGATAAATTTACCGACTAAGGAAACAAGGTTTCTGTGACGGAGACGGTTGATGATTGTGAGCTCAGCCAAGAAATCGTCAATTCCTTTAACGCTGTCCCTGGAGAATTTCTAGACGGTCACTTCCTTCTCCTCTTTGGGCAGACGCCATACCCACCTTTCCCTAGCTTCACCTTCTCATCAAAGTTGTTGGTAGCCTTCTTCAGTTCCCGAAACTTAAACTCTCTCGGAGTCCCCGGCAGGCTCCTCAGTATCCTCAACAAAACCATCTCCGACTCACTTATCCTCATCTTCTTCACCACGTAACGCACTGATGCGGCATGATGAAGAGAAGGAAGATAGGAATGGCAGTTGTGGCGCTGGTAAGGGAGAGCCACGGTGGTGGAGCCGTATGTGATTTGCATGCGATGTTAGAGTGAAAGCAGTAAGTAATCAAGCATAGAAAGTCTATATATATAGCCTCAGCAAAGAAGGGCCAATAATGTTGGGTTTAGACTTTAGACTTTGAGCATGTTTTTGTTATATCAACATCTTAGACTAATATTTTATTACCATCATTGCCACGGGTCAAGGCAGTACACAATTTTTGTTTTTGATATGCGGTTAGTTATCCGTATTTTAAAAAAATGTTAGTTACAAAATAGTGTTTGGTTGTTGATTAAATGTATTTAAAGTTGCCCATTGTTGAACTTTTTTCTTTTAGTAACGGAGACATGTGGGGAAGCGATTCATGGAGTGTATAGGACAAAAGCTGGTGGAATCTCAAGGCATAGAAAGAAGTATGCAGTACAAGTGGGGACTGATTTCAAGAACTACTGGCTATGTCAGTTGAGGATCAACAAATATATATAACTTCACCCCACAAGCTGCATGTGGGCTCCTTATAATTTTTATTACAAGTTACAACTAAATTAAAACTGTTACTAGAGGGAATATTATTAGTAAATCAATGTAATTTTTTTTCACGTGACAGCATGTAACAAAAGGAATAGTGATATTGGATGGAGCAATGGAAGGTTTTGCAAGGAAGCAAAAACTCGTTGGTCAATTCCACATTTATGTTAGCACACCTATCGGAATCACAAATGCATTTTTTTTTTTTTTGGGTATTTTCACAAATGCATTTATCACCCTTTTGTTTATCAAGATTATAGAAAGCTAGGAATGCCCATGCGCATTAGTGAAGCCCTTGAGTTATTAAGCCCATTATTGTTTGCCAAATAATATAATTAAGCAACTCTTTTATCCATTAAGGGGCAAGAAACGGTTTGTATCAGCATTGATGCTTCTATAATCATTCATCATCAATCCTATATTTATGCCTGTGTTTTCCCCCAGGATATACAATGTTACAGCACCATGTTAACTGAATGTTCTTATGATTAATTTATGCCTTTATGGGGGATTTTCAGATTTTCTTACTTCATCCTTTTAAAGAGTACAAAAATCTAAAGCTGAATCAACATATTTCATCAAAATTTACATACATACATACATACACAGCGTTCCCCAACTTCATTCCTTTCCAATAAAACTTGGGGAAAAAGCTATATATTAAAGAATATATACTTAATTACTTATCAATCAGTCAAATCAAAACAAAGAAGTGGAAAAAGTCTGAATTGGACTTGTTCCACATTTTGAAAGGAAGAAAAATTGATTTGGATGTGTGAACAAACAGGACTGAAGGAAAATCTATTTTAGAAAAAAAGAGGACACTTTATTACAAGGAACTGTTATTATTACTTGAGAACCCAAGATTCATAGAGGAATGAGTGTTAACTGGAGTGTACTCAGTGATTGTTTGTGATGTGAGATCACTTGTAAAGCTTCCAAGATCCACAGCAGGCCACACAAAAGATGGCTTGAAGGGTGGAACATGAGGCACAGGAACTGACCCTGATATGATCTGAACAATTGTTTGCATCTTAGGCCTCTCACTTGCAATGGGGTGAGAGCATGCTAATCCCAATTTCAGCACCCTCTCTGCTTCTTCACCCTCAAACTCATTCTCTAGCCTTGGATCCACTGCCTCTAGTATCTGTCCCTCCCTGTGCAAGTGCCAAACCCAATCCACAAGAAACTGATAGTCCAAATTCTTTGTATATGGCCTCTGTCCGCACACCACCTCGAGCAAGACCGCGCCGAATCCATAGACATCAGATTCGCGCGTGGCCTTGCCCGTGTGGAAGCACTCTGGGGCAATGTAGCCTATTGTTCCCGGCACTCCTTCTAGCTCTGCATATGATGTTTTTTCATTTTCGATTGCGCGGGCCAAACCGAAGTCGCCTAATCGTGCGTTGAAGTCGGAGTCTAGCATTATGTTACTCGCTTTAAGATCTCTGTGG
>JASCZI010030513.1:22747-33908 GCA_036250425.1 Stylosanthes scabra | reverse complement strand
CCACCCCTGATATGATCTTATATCTTAGATGCCAACTTAATGGGGTTTTGCTTGTTCCTTCTTCAAAGAAAATGTGGTTGTCTAAGCTTCCATTAGGCATGTATTCGTACACTAAGAGTAACACCCCGTTCTTGTGGCACCATCCTGCATAATTAAATTTGAGATTAATTAACAAAGTCAATCATCTAAATAAAAACATTAATATTGTGCCAATTGCTGATAAACTAATGCCATTGACATTTGACCACATATATATATATAGTTGGTAATGCTTGTATGTCAAGATAAGCAGAATGGATATGCATAACGAGTAACGACTTTAAGATTTACTCTTGCTATAAAAATTAGAGAGTTGGGGAGTTTATCCAATAAAATATTGGCTTATGGGAACTGGGAAGCTAGCTAGCCGGCCGGAAGTTGTGACTTGGTCATGAATTAATAACAAGTCATAAACTCATATTCACAGTATAATTTGACCAAAATTGTTTGTGTGTTATTTTATATCTATTTCTATTTATTTATTTAAAGTTCGCTATTATCTCTTATTGTCGAATGAAGTCTACATTTCATGATCTCAAACAAAGTAAAAGCCACATTTTATTATATGATGATAATAATAATAATTTGATAATAAATTCTAAATATACACGCAAAAGAAGAGTCATTTTATGATTATTGTAATCGACTTTGATAACAAATTTTCTTGGCTCTATGATAAGGGTTGATGTTGACCAAGGGCATATAACGCATACGGAATATAAGATAAGATCACTTTCAAAAGACAACGAGTGGAACAAGTGAAAAGGGGGAAAAAAGACAAAATAAGAATACCAACTACGAAGATATATGTCTGGATCAAGCCCCCAAGAAGGGGGCACTCTGAAGGGGGATGGATGAACATTTTTGAACTTCGATTTTGGTCATGTGCAGTTATGTTCTATTATTTCTCCCTTTTATAGCTATCCTTTACACTATCTAACTTGAGGGTTCATTCATGGATATATAGTAAGACTAGTTCAAATATATCTCTAATCAAAGGGAAATTGGAAAACGTAAGAAAGCATTAATGCACAAGGAAGGAGTAACTTGTAATTTTAATTATGACATCATCACCAACCATTCCTTATAATTAGGTGGTCATAATTGTCAGCGAATATATGTACTTGCACTAAATGCAACTGCATCAATCATGCTCGCTAACTAATTAATTCTACACGACACCGTGGCAGGGATCCCTCTCAAATCAACTCTAAAATATTCCTAGTCCCTTCATCATTAATGATATGATCTGGTCGGAACTAAAATAGATCTAAATCCTAAGTTCCTAACAATTAATTAACTTGTTCTTATTCCCATCCTGAAAGTGCTAGCTAGGTTATGGATCACAATTAAGAAATTACTTGAAATTAAAGCACTAATTAATTTAACAAGTTATGAATCAAATTAAATTAGCAACATACATACCAAGTAACTTAACAAGGTGCTTATGGCGGAGCCTATTGATGATTGTAAGTTCAGCCAAGAAATCGTCAGTGCTCTTCATCTTATCCCTGGAGAACATCTTAACCGCCACTTGAAGCTTCTCCTTCGGAAGAGTCCCTCTATAAACCACACCAAACCCACCCTGTCCAAGCTTATTGTTCTTCTCATCAAAATTATTCGTAGCCTTCTTCAATTCTTGGTACTTAAACTCCCTCGGTGTTCCAGGCAAGCTCTTAAGCGCCCCCATAATTTGAGAATTCGAACCTTTATCACTCTTTTTCCTCAAAACGCAGCACCACAGGAACACACCTACACCAGCAACACCAAGAACCACTATAGGAATGCCCACACCAAGCCCAATCTGCATCGCTTTGTTATTATCCCCATTATTACGCTACTTTTCTCAGGTAGGGTTTGAATTGATACATTCCATCTCAGCACGCAGTTCAATTCAAAGGTTCTCCCCGTTGAAGCTGAGAATCCGAAAAACGATTTCTGGCTAACCAGATTTCGAAGATCTAGCTTCGAACTTAGCACCGGTTGTAACGGTTTTGCCACTGTGGGACCGTCTTTATCGGCCTGTGGAGCCATAAAGACGTTTATGCCCCTGCGTGAACCGTCGTACTCGATCCAAATCATGTAGAACGCTGTGCCGTTTGGTGAGATCTCGTAACCGTATTTGGAGAGTGGAACGGCGACGGTGGAGTTGACGGAGTTGATGTTGAGACCGATGTGGTTGTTGTCAGGATCGTAGGCCTGCTTCACGGTGTCGAGCTCGACGGCGACGATCTTGTTATCGGAGCTGCCGTCGGTGGTGGAGTTTGTGAGGCCGAGAAAACCGCCGTAGCTGTTGTCAGGGATGGTGAGATTGGGCGCAATGAGGAAGGAGATGCCTTCGCCGGGGGTGGCGTTGTTGACGCGGAAGACGTTGACGAGGAAGGAGGTGTTGAAGGAGAAGAGTTCAGAATCGTCGGTCCATAGAGCGAAGGGTTGTTTGTTGAAGATTCTGCCGGAGATGTTGGTGAGGTTGACGCTGCCGGCACTCTCCGGCGTGACCTGGAGAGCGCCGAAGTTGATGTTGCCGTTGAGGATGGAGAAGGTGTTGAAGTAGGAGGTGTTGAAGGGGCCCCAGGTGTGTTGTTCGGTTTTGAAGATGGTGGCGGCTGAGGTGGTGGTGACAAAGAGTATGAAGAGGGCGGCGGTGGCTGAGAGTGGCGGAGACATGTCAGTGTTGTTTGTTAGTGTTTTTAATGGCGGCTAGTGGTGGTGCATTATATATGAATGTGAAAAGTGATGCAAATTGAAGGAAGCAAAGCAATATTTTGAATAATGGAAGGGATGGAGGGATTTTTATATGTTTATTATTATTTTTTTTAATTATTTATGTCAAATTTGACTCTGTTTTATGTCTTTCACTCTGTTTCTTGCTAGTTTCCTCCAGGGGATTGCATTGGCATGAGAAAGATAAAAGAAATTCAGATACCATTTTTTTTCAAAAAATTTGACGACTCCACTCAAGTGTGATTATAAATAGTTAAATACTAGTGTATTAATCCACATTTTAATAAATCAAATAGGAAAAATAACAATAATAATAATAATAATAATAATAATGTATTGTAAATTAGGTAAGTATGTTACTATTAAGTCATTTTAACTTATATTGATCGATCATTTCAATCATCAACTTAATATATTTAGTTTAGGACTTTAGTATCATGTTTTTACGAAACAAAAAATTTGACAAATCGATTCTCGTAGCAGACCATTAAAAGATAATTACTATGGTGTGTCGGCTTAAGTTTGATGTGTCAAATAATAATGTCAAATAATAAATTGAAACATCAATCTTAAACTGACAGGTGACTGTAGCTATTCTTTGATAATCTACTAAAAGGGGTTTATTGGTCAATTTTTTCATTTCATCGGGAACTAATTTAAAATTTCATAATTATTAAGAGATATCATGTTCAAATTGCAAATAGTCTGAGATTGGATGAGATGTTTACTTTTTTAAATATATATTAATTAACTATTAGAAAAAAATAATAAATTATATTAATCTCATAATACTATTTCGTTAGTTTATATCATTTGAATATATCTTGGTATTTCATTAGTTTATATGGGTTGAATATATCTTGGTGTATTCAAGTAATGGAAGATAATTGATTTTATAGTAGCTAGTAGTTATATAATATTACTTGTTTTTGTTTTCTTAGAAATAATAAAAAATAGTCAATATTCAATAATTAACCAAAAAGTTTGTGCACATTCAAAATTCTAAAACTATACATGTAAGATTAGAAATGATGTGTCTAAAATCCATATTAACTAATTGTTATTTATTTGTCATTTCCTTTTTATAATTTTCCATATTATAAGGTATGATGTGTGAAACGCTTGCTATGGTGCTGGGAACTTTCTGTTTTTACTTTTTAATTTTTATTTTTATAGTTCAAAAGAGTGTCTGATCATATATAAATTGATACTCTGATCGAACGGCCATAGTAGTTAGTTGACATTTGACAACATCAACATTTTTGTATCTTAATTAGTAATTACTAATTAGTATAACTTCACAAGTTATTCAACCATTTAATTTACTAATTAATGGAGTAAACATAAAACATTTTGTAAAATGTAAAATAAAAAAGAAACAAAACCTAACATTAAAATTCGCAAGTGTTCTCTGAGATGATGGCTGATGCTCTTCTAATTATCATATCAGATGTGGTGCATGTCCAAACAAATTTAATAAGGTATGTACGGACTTATTATAAAATCAAATTAATTATGTTAAATTTTTCTAGTCTCAAATATATTATAATAAATTAATGGCAAACCCCCCCCCCCCCCTTTTCAAAAATTAAGATAAATTGGATAATCATTTGAAAATTAAAAGAAAATGTTAATGAAAATATAGTGAAATAAAAATTTAATTTAGCCTCTTAATTAAATTTAACCTGTCTCCTATAGTCCTAGATATTATATTTTTCGGAAGATGGCTGAATAAATTAAAGATCTATATCTTTTTTGCGAAATGTACGTAGGGTTCTCTTGTTTTTATTCATTTCTTAATTATCCAATATTATTATCAATAATTAAGAAGCACTAAAATAAAAATTTGTTAATGAATATTATATCACTCCTAAATGACCGATGGCACTTCCTCTTATAATTGTTAATTTTGTTAGTTTCTCGGCAATATCCTTCTATTTATTTGTTACTTAGCATAATCTTTCTTTTTTCTATTATACATGTTCTTTTTCTATAAAATTTTCTACTTAAAAAATAAGATAAAATATTATGTTTGAGTCGAATTTAATTTTAGTTCTTAACATTTAAAAATATTCTATTTTAGTCTTAAAAAATTTAATTGGACTCAATTAAGTCTAACAGTTAAATATTGGGCGGAAACTTAATATTGTAGCTGACGTGGTCGTTTGCTCGATGATGAGTTACTTCACTCTTACGTTTAAAAACTTCACATTATCATGTTTGACACTTCATCTTCTCTTCTTATTTTTGTAACGAAAAAAAACACTTAAAACTTTAATCATACATTATTGTTACGTATTAAATTAACAAATAAAAGACATGCTTTTCCGATTTCGTTACATTTACGATGATAAACTACACTATTAATTTTAATTAAGATTAAGATCTGATTAATTATTATATTATCGATTGTTATTCTGTTCGCACCGTGTGCTTTTAGCTTTATGTTGCTAGACTTTATTTGTCGTCTAAGTTATGTTAAAATAAAATAGAGAGGGAGAGAGAGAACCAAAAAACAAAAATTAAAAAGGAATAGATGCCCTTTAGCAAAGAAATTAAAAAAGAGCTGCTTTAGAGATTAGAGATAAACATAAACTTAAAATTTCGCTAATATTGACAACGTTATTGATGTGGGTATTATATTTGCATGTGATGTTTTAACTTTTAGCATATGGCCTAATACAGCTGGTGCTCATGCCTAATCATTATTATTATTATTATCTTTATTAGACATAATACCCTTTTTATCATTTTTTTAGGGCAACTTGACAATAATTTATGCTCATATATATAACTTTGGAAACTTTCCTATAACTTTAACTTATTCTCATACATGTTATTGCTGAAATTAAATAAATAATTTTAGAGGTGATAAACATGTAATTATAAATTTTAATATAAAAAATTATAAATATTAAATTAAATAAAGTAAAATTATATTATTATTTCTGTAGCATTACATACTCTAATTAATATTGTATATATCATCACAACTACATGCATTATTAAAATCTCAAGTAAATGGGTTTATTCAACTTCGAAGTTTTATATCATTAGTAGTATAGTATTAAGTATGATACTATAAATTATTTGTTTTGTACATGAATTCTTTTTCAATATACAAGTCTGTAAAATCAAATACATCTTTAATACTTTAGAATTCTGTAAAGAGTAAGATCTATAAATGGTTGGCATGTACAAATTAATATAGTACTATATATATTTGTTTAATTATTTCCCGGCCAACATAATTTTATCATGCATGATATTGAATGCAAATTTTTTTTTCAAAGTGACATTATTGACTTATTGCCCCCACATCAAGAGTAAGTAGCCTAACTCCCTTGTTTTTGTCTTTCTTTTATCATTAATTATTTTAGTTGGCATAATAATAAGAATAATATTAACTAGCTATGACATTAATTAAGCTTATACTTGAGTATCTGCCTGCATACAGAAGTGAATAAGTGATCTAATTAAAGAATCTATTTATGTCTGACCTAAACTACAAATGTCTTATTTTATTAGTATTTTACTATTTCTACAGCTATTATAATCCTGATGATTTCATCGTGACAAACAATAATATAAGATAATTAAGCTAAAGTTGACTAGTAGTAGTGTGTGAAATTTGAACTAGTTAAAGAAAAGACTCAACATAACTTAAGGTCTTATAATTATTATTATTTTTTCCTTAAATATTTACAAATTGAAATGAATGACACATAATTTTTTTTAAAATAAATAAAAAAATCATACCATATGGCTGAAATATTTATGAATAATAATATTGTGTTTAGTTGATTGCTATTTTGTTTTATTTTATATCCATATATATGTGTCACTGTCTATCATTTTTTAAATATATAAAATTCTTAAGATAAACTTAAAGGCAAATAAAAACGTATGCATTTGTATATATTTTATATGAATGGTATGATTCAAATAATCTGTTTATTAAGTAATAGAAGATAAATGAAACAATCACGCTTAAAAAAGATAAATAAATATAATAAATTAAAAGATAAATTTTAAAAAAGAAAGATAAATATTTCTAAGTAATTTATTGTATGAAATTTCTGCTTTATTTGTTGCTTAGCATTTAATCTTTTCAGTTTGAAGCAGATAACTGAATATTAATCTAATCTAATTTAAACCAATCAGAATCTGCCACGTCACTAACACGCAATCAATGCTTCTCTGTAACTACGGCAACGATTTCACGCATCGAATTTGAACCCTAATTTTGCTTTCCTAATCATATTTCAATCTTCATTCGCCTCTGGAATTCAAGAGAAAAGGACAATTTCAACCTTCCTCAATTTCACTTCTTCTGGTTTGTCCTTCTGTTTGCCCTCTTCAACCTCTTTTCCTCGTTCATGTAAAATTTTACCAATTTTTGTGTGTGAATTCGTGTAACCTTGTTGGATTTGAAATTTCTGTTTCGAAAGGGTTGGACTTTTGGATTTCGCTTGTGATCATGGCTGATTTTGTATTTCTCAATTTCGGAATATTGTTTATGTTTTCCAGTTCTTAGGGGTTATTTGGGATCATTACTTGCTTTTTTTTTTTTTTTTTTTTTTAAAAATCTCAGAATTGTTCTTTCCTTTTCCAAATCCTTTTTCTCATACAGCTAATTTAACTGTTGGTGCTGCTAGTCCATGATTTATTTCGACTTTCTTGGTCAAGAAGGAAGTTTGATTGTGGAGGTCAATAATTGAGTAATGAATAATACCAACTAAGTTTGGATTGTTAGTTAATTATGTCACATACAAATCATATTCTGCTATCTGTTTGAAAATCACCTAAAACACTTGTGATTAGAAGTGAATTTCTTATTTGTTGCATTGATCTGGTGATTTTTGTTTCGCTGAGAACTTATGTTAATGAACAGTGAACTCCTTAGTAAATGGTAAACTCTTTTACCTGAAACTGAAAGTAATTTTTTTTTCCTATTCTGTAGTGGCTGGTGAAACATGCAAGATCCAAGGATTCCTTTGTCAGAGGAGTTCTTGAAAAATAAACCAAGGAAGAAGAAATTCTCAAATCAAAGGGCATCTTTGTTTCAGTTGCAAGGGAATAATGCCAAGGAAGAGGTACATGTTCCTATATCATCAAAATCAGGACTGAAGGGTTCCAAAAGACATTTTACGGCTGAAGTCTCACCACCTTTTTTAAAACAAGAGGGTTCCAACTCAGATTCTTTTCCAGATTCCTCTGCAGCTGGAAATGAGTACCGAGCATTGAGGCGGAAGTATCTGTTGCTGGAGGATGAGAGCTTTTCATTAGGGAAAGAGCTAAGAGAGGTTGAAGATGAGGTAAAGACTCTTGAAGATGAGAAGATTGCATTGCTGGATCAGCTTGTTGTAATGGAAGGTCTTGTTAACCCGTCAGAGATACACTCCTAGTGTCTTAGATTCCTAGACCTGTATGTCATTTGATCTTCTGATGATGACATCTATATGTTGTTATATAATATCTGAAAGCAAAGTTTAAGGTTTGACTTCTTTTTTGTAGCTCTTTAGGACTCAGATGGATTATAAAACACATTTGTAGAAATTATATAAGTCAAATTCAACCTTTCTGTTTTTTTTTTGTCTAGAATGTTGCTAGAATACTTTGATCATCTAATGTCTTCTGTCATAGTAAGTAATTGTTTCTAGCTCATTGTGGTAGGTTACCAATTGTAATTCTATGGTTTCTTATTCAAATATGATTTACTGTTTTAAGCAAGAAGCAAACTTTTATCTTTAGACAATTTATTTGGGGCTTAATTACAGAACGAAGTGTTGTTCTATATTCTTGTTCCTGACATCATAGAATATTTTCTGTTTGAGCATTCTGCATCTAATGAATTGAGCCTTGGAAAAGTGAACATGTTGATCATCAGGAACATGATTGCCAATCATATTTATCCTTAATGGAAGGAGAAAAAAAGATTGCCAAATAGTTAGTTAGTGTCAGCTTTGGTTGAGCTTATGTGAAAGTAACCAGGAGTTTCAAGTTGCAAGTGAATAGAGTCCGGATGGAGTGCATGACAGAGTGCTTCTATCCAGTCTGTATGTTTCCATAATCTAGCAAAGCAAGGCTGGCTCTGGCTTCTAGTTTCTAGACAATAGAAATAGGAGTTACTGCATCTAGGTTTAATTGTGCCATTTCATGAATTGTTTGTCAGAGTGAATTACAATGTAACATTAAGATTAGAGTCACTCTTTTATAATTTTACTGCATGGTTTTCAATTTGCTTGAAGTGAAATGGAAGTATATTATTTAGGAAAGTAAAACAACTCCATACTGTTTTATAGCATACTATTTAAAAAAGATTAAAGATTAAGAATAATTGATACACCTTCTTAACTTCCCACTTTGGTGGGGTAAGGAAAGGCATATATCACATATGGGAAGTGCTGAAGAACCTATATAACCAATTTTGAAAATAAATCTGAGAAATTTCAGGACTCCTAGATATAATTTCTTCAAATTCTGTGATCTGGTAATATTCGCTACATCGAGCATATAACTATAACATGTTTGGCAGTGATTTTCTAGACTGCATCAGGGATGTTGAGAAGAATTGGTTGTGCTAAGTATATAGTTACTGCAATGTTCTCACAGCTCCTAAGCTAATGTAGTTATTTACAAACACTGTTATCTGACCAACCCGAAGCCTGCTGATGAAACCCGGACAGCTATAGGACTTGTGACTTGTGACCTGCCATTCTTCCATGACAAGAACCCAAATGTATAGCCCTTTGAAGGAGCAGCCACTTTGAAATTCACTGTGAACTTGATTCTCTGTCCAATTCTTCTGAAGATTAACCTGTCCGGCACAACAGTGACATTAACTCCAGCAGGAGACACCACTACAGATTTATATATACTTCTTGCTTCTCCAACATTAGTGACAACACGTGTTACTGAAAAGTTGTCTTCAAGATTAGGCACTGCAATAGATGGATAGTTGAGGTCGAATGGTTTCTTGAATGCCCCGTCACATGTGCTGTTGTCTCCTGTAACATGATGGAGTGACCTCTTATCATAACCAATTGAACATAGGAAGTCAATATAATCTTCTGGCTGTGAATCATAGACAAGTCCAGGATGTAGGACTCTTGTGGGGTTCACAAACCCTGATCCATAGTCAAATGCATTAGCTCTTCTTCCATCAGGGTCCTCTCTAATGGGTTTGTGCTGCTTATCCAGAATAGTAGCTGCACATTGAATTTATGATTAGTTTCTTGAATAGAAACACAGAAACTTGTGGACTGTTTATTCAATGATCTACTTTTTCACTGTGTTATGTGGCATAATTGACTTTTCACTGGTGCTTAGTTATATAGTTAATCCGGTAAGTAGTTATGATTTAATGTTTGATTAAGATACCAGTTGTCATGATGGCAGATTTGATAGCAGAGGGAGACCATGAAGGATGAACAGCTTTGACTAATGCTGCAATTCCAGATACATGAGGACAAGCCATAGAAGTTCCTGATATAATATTGAACTTCATGTTTCCAACTGCTGCAGGAGACCATGCTGCGAGAATGTTTAATCCGGGAGCTGTAATATCAGGCTACATAGCAGTACAGTGAGAAATCTTTCATAATTGAGAGAGGCATGTTATGAACTCAAGAGAATATCACCTTCAAAACTTCTGGGGTTAAGGAATTGGGGCCTTTAGAAGAGAATGCCGCTGCTCGGGGTGCAGGCCGAGTTCCTAGAACTGTCTTGGCTGCAAATATCCTTGACATAGGCTTTCTGTTTGGCACGACAGAACACCGAGTCAGATAATGGCAGAATAAGCAACATACTTCAATGTTTATTTTCTCAGGTGCAAAACGAACCTTGTAGTGTTGATGTATGATAGAATGTGTTTGCCTGTTCTCCTATCAACAATAGCTGAAGGGATCACAAATGGGATGGCAACATCTTTATCTGTCTCATCAATGAGTATCATCCCAACTCCACCAGCCTCTTTCACTACTCTACTTTTGACCAACTTTGATTCTGATGAACTCTCTATATGTCTACACACCAGAACCTTCCCTCTGGCCTTGGTCTTATTCAGGGAACTATCTACACAGTAACTGCAAAAAACAGAGAATCGAGAACAAAACCAAACTCAAAAAAAGCCATCCATGCACATTGATTTAGACTGTTCTTGTATCAAGTACCTTGTGCTTCACCTGGATTGATAAGGAGTAAAATATCCATCAAAGGCATCGGCTGCGGATATTATTCTTCTGGAGGCATTCATTTCTAAGATGCTTAGACTTTCACCCTATTCCATTCATTGAAGAAACAATAGATCAGTCCAACATGTATGCAGAAAATCCACTAACACAGAAAACATGTCTGTTTCATTTTAACCATTACCATGATTTTGACACCATTTCCA
>JASCZI010030513.1:10662-22737 GCA_036250425.1 Stylosanthes scabra | reverse complement strand
CAGCAACAGTGAAAATCCAAGGTGCAAGGTTAGTAGCAGAACCAGGAGTTCCTTCATTCCCAGCTGATGCCACCACTAGAACTCCATGCCTAGCAGCATGAAAGGATCCCACTGATATGGCATCATTGAAATACTCTCCTTGAGGAGCTTCAGGACCCAAAGACAGTGATATAATGTGAACCCCATCTCTTATGGCATCATCAAAGGCAGCTAGCAAGTCCACATCATAGCAACCTGAATCCCAGCATGTTTTGTACACAGCAATCCTAGCCATAGGTGCACCTCCCCTAGCTCCTCCAGCTGCCAGACCCTTGTAATTCATGTTCGCCACGTAGCGACCGGCTGCCGTGGAAGCTGTATGGCTGCCATGTCCAGTGCTATCCCTTGGGGACCTGAAAAGGACCTTTTTATCTGACCCTTCTTCTGCTTCATATCCACTCATATAATATCTTGCTCCTATCACTTTCCTGCACCATAAATGATTAGCCAATGAGAATACATAATTGACCTCACAGGAAACTCATGCCTCTCAAAGTCAAAATGGTGAAAACTTTTTGAGGGTGTGATTCAACTTCAACCACAAAACCTGTTACATGATGACGCATTGAATGATTCTCCTGATTGACAATGGCCCTTCCATCTTGGTGGCACTGCTGGCATGTCGGTGTCTCTAAAGCTTGGTGATTCAGGCCAAATTCCTTCATGAATAGTGATAACCAATAAGAAATATTAGTGATGTTGTACCAGAATCATATTCCATAATAGTGATGATATTTTTTTTTCAACATATTATGTGTAATTCCTATCAGATTATTGAAACATGTTTATGATTCTATTTTAATAGAATGTTTATCTAATTAAAGAAGTTCATAAGTAGGAATTTGACTACCACAACACAATGATACCATGTGAAAGTCCAGTGTTATGAGTCATAGTTTCCTTTTAGCTTCTATTTCTAAAAGTAGAGAGATAAAAGGTACATAATTTTGGCTATTAGAGAAATAAATGAAGTGTGGAGGTTCTTGTGAACGGCATAATAAATGAGTTTATGGGACTTTCAAGTAGAGGTACTTTTGTACCAAAAAGGTTCTATGATAGGAGGCTGTAGCAGTAAAACCATAGTTACTGTAATAAAGTTTGAATGGTTGTTACTTTCCTTAAAGTTTCAATTATTCATTTAAAGAGAGTTTGGTATTCAGTATGGAAATAAAGGTAACTAACTACATACTCACCGGTATCAATGAAACCAACGATGATATTGGCTTGCTTCTTGGTGGATTGTCCAAGAATCTCCATGCTTTCATCATTCTCAAGTCCCATAAATTCCCATGAATGAGTGGTGTGGAGTTTTCTCTTAGAATTGGGAAAAACTGAAACAACTCCAGCCATTCCTAACCATAATTTGGACATAACAGAGTTGTTAACACTTAACAGCAAGAAGCCATTGATTTCTATGTTAGAAATTCTTATAGTTTCAAAAGGAAAGAAGAGATTCAGTGGCATATATACTTGAAATTTGTGAAGCTTGTTCATGAGTCAACTTGGCTGCAAATCCTCTGAAGCCATGTTTGTAGCTATAAATATGGGAAGCTTGTGCTTTCTCAAGACTGTTAAAGAAAACAATAAAAAAGAAAACACGTATCAGAAACAAAAAACACAAAAAAGGGAGAATTTTCCAAAAGAAAAAACTGGCATCAATTCTAACCTTCCTTCATGAACAGCAGCAAGCATTTGATGGTGTTGCTGTAGAACATCTTCTGGTTCTTGACCAGTTTTGCTTCCCATGTACACTACATAAACCTGCCATTGCCGTGCAATTCAAATTCCATATAGTTTGATTGATTAATTAATCAATACACAGAAAAGAATAACAATAACAAATAAAAATCTATGTACCTTAGAAGAAAAGCAAAAGGTAGTTTCTGCAGCAAGAACTGCAAGAAACAGATAAAAGAAGAGACTTGAAGATGACATTGGTCACAAGTTGCAAGCTTTGGCTAATGATTGGTCATGAAAGGATAAAGGGTTGCAGAAAATGAATGCCAATTCAGAGAAAAGGAAAATCAAGATGGAGAGAAAAGAGGGAAGGAAGAACAAGAATCATGTGTTTAGGTGCAAAGTTGTGGGGTGTGTCTTGTGTGAGAATTCAATGAGAGAGGTTTATATATTTATTTATATAGAAAAGAACATGAATTAAGAATGTGAAAACGTGGAGTAGTAGTGGGTTAAAACTTAAAAGGTTAAGATTATGATAGATAGAGATAGAGATAGAGATAGAGATAGAGAGATAAGGACTTAATTATTTTCATCTGAAACAGTTAATATAGCAGATTAGTAATTACTAATTAGCATATGGCTGCGTCTTATTAAACTAGAAATGATTGATTTCAATTTAATTCGGTTCTTTTGCATACTCTGTCACTCTGATTTATTTATCACCAAATTTGATTTTTTTTTTTTAATTCAAATTAGTTCTCTTTCTGTTGCATTCCAACCATTTTATTGCATTATTCGTTTGATTTATTGCCCTAAATCCAATTCAATTTAAGATTGGAAATGTTTAATTTTGTGTATTTACTTTCAATTCAATTGGGAAAACATAGATAATAAATAATTTTCAAATCAATAAATCAGAAAAAAAAAAGAAGTAAAATATCCATAATCACTATTAATAGAACGTTCATAATAAAAGTCATAGAATATTTGAAACCTAGAAAAATAAAATATCTAATTCAAATTATTGACTGATGTTGGCTGAATTCTTATTGATTACTTAACATTGCTCATTTAATTTTACTTACACTTATCACTGTATTCTCATGTAACTCTTATGTTTTATTATTAAATCCAAATATATTTATTGGAAACATCAATTTATAGATATTTTAATAACAATATTAATAATAAGATTTTGTTATTCTTTGCCTTAAAAAAACATATTAAAAATATTAGGAAGAATAACGTTATTCACACATCGTCTTAGTAGATATCAACTTTACATCCATATAAAAATACGAGATTATAGACGGATCACAAAAAATGAAAGGTAGTTAACCCATCAATTTGGTGTCTATTAAAGGAATGTGTAGATAGCTGTATTATGAAAATAAATATTTTATAAAAAAATTCTGAAAAGACATTTAATATATAAAAATTATTTTTTTAAAATATACTTTTAAAATATGTCCTTATAACAAAAAAATAGCTAAATCTTATTAATAAACATTAGTGAGTGGAATAGTACAAACGGTTTAGAAGCAAGCATGTTTAATTAACCGATTAACCACCCTTTATTTCGTTTTTATCATTTTCTTTTAATTTGTTGGGAAAGAAAAAGAGTGGGAAAGAAAAACTGAAAAAGAAAGAGATGTTAATTTCCAAGTAATAATGCATGGTTGCTTGGTGTTCTGAATGTTTGAGATGCCGTTGCTTTGACTTGACTCAATAGTTTTTAAGTGCATCATTAACGTTATCTTGCATTCAGATTATTGACTTAATTATTTTAATCTACATCTTTAATCATGGGTTTTTGAAGTTTCTTCTGAATTGAAGAACAAAAATACACCAATTCCGGAAGTGTATTGATGTTTTATAAATTATAAGCAATCCTTAAATTCTAAACATTACTAAAAAAATTAAATTAATTAATTTTACAATAAACTCAAAAAATTAACCAATGTTAATTAGTAATTAAATTTATTTTCCAATAGTTAATTATATTCATTTTAGGCAATCTATAAATCACATCGTTTTGCTTAAAGGACAACCCGAAATTATAGTCTTACCTAACATTCTATTCTCTTTCAGTCTTTCTTGCTACACAACACTCAAATTAAATGGAATACGATTATTATTCATATTCGATCTCCCTTTAATTAATTTATTATCTGAACAAATGAGAAATAATAATTAATATGTGACTTTAATTTGCTTGTTATATGTTTCTTCACGTAAAAAATACTTAGAAGGCATCCAATCCAAAGCACACAAGAGTAGTGTGAATAATGATGATGCATCATAAATTAGGTTAAAAAGGCAATTGCTTAATACATAGACAACAAACCCTTGAATAAGCAATATTTATCCATGCTTTTTTTTTTTAATCTTCTAACTTTAACTCTTATGTCAACTCATCAACTTATCTTATTCTATCTTTTTGTATGCATTTTACATCTTATCATACAACAACCCTTATCATACATACTATCATTTTCATACTTATGATATTATGAGAAATTAAATAATGCTAATTCATATATTATCTTTTACTAAAATAATGATGAATATGTACAAAACATTTTTCGTTATTTACGTATACACATCATTATTATTATTATTATACCGTTGTTGAAAGATAACCATAAATAATTAAAGTGGTGGCCTTAAAATGTAGATGAATGAGCTCTAATAAATAATAATGTGTTGTGAGAAAGTGACTGATAAAATTAATTAATGATGTTGATTGGTAATTAAAGGGACATAGTAAACATTATATATAAATCATGGTTTTCACTATAAACATGTACATATGAAACAATAGTTTTTTAGCAACAGAACCCAATAATTGTCGTTATAATAATAATGAATTAATAACAAGGGGATTTAGTATGCATGTGAAATCTGCATCATATAATATAATCAAAAAAATAAATACTCAACCAGGTAACGTAAATTTTGTAGAAGGAAGATAGGAATAATCCATAA
This sequence comes from Stylosanthes scabra, assembly GCA_036250425.1. Classification (NCBI taxonomy): domain Eukaryota; kingdom Viridiplantae; phylum Streptophyta; class Magnoliopsida; order Fabales; family Fabaceae; genus Stylosanthes; species Stylosanthes scabra. The sequence goes on along the minus strand of JASCZI010030513.1, from coordinate 18,033 downwards.
TATTTTTGGGTTCAGGAATCAGGATTATTTATTTACTTATTTAATTCCTTCGTTAGCTTGTGAAGAAAAGCAACAAAGAAGCTAAGGATGATTTTCTATCAGATCGATAAAAATTTTAAATATATTTAGACTGAAAAAACACAATGAAAGATTATATATTGTCACTTGTGTAGACGCATACTTGTGTAGTTGTGTGTGTGTTTAATTTAATTGCATTATTGAGTTCTTATATATGTTTTGGCGGCTGTTGTGTTTCAGAAAGTTGTGACCAAAATTGAAGATTGAAGTCATGGCAACATTAACATTAGTAAAAGCAGGGGACTGTTTTTAGTAATAATCTTCTTGTTTCTTCTACGTAAGCCTTCTTTAGTATCTGCTACTATTCATTGGGTTGGCGATGCATTGACGGAGAGATTAAAACAGATTAATTTAATTAATAAATAGTATGTTATTTTTCTTAGCTGTATTAATATTTTTTTTTGGTTTATTAGCTGTATTAATATTTTTTTTGGGTATAATCTGTATTAATATATTTTTTTGTATTATTATTATTATTATTATTGGTATTTTTTTGTATTAGTATTAATATTATTATTTCGTGACATTTTTAAGATTTTCGATCTGACTTTTTTTTTATCAACGGGGTTAAAGCCCAAAACTGAAATCATGTGTAAAGAATCTGATAAGTTTTGTAGCCCCAAATTGAAAGCCGAAGGCCTCATGTAGCCCTAGGTTGGGCTTGTAAGCCCATATAAGTATATAGGTACGTATCTTTTCTCTGGCCCAATTTAATAAAAAGACATGACCAAAAATAAACCAAACGACAGTCCAAAAAAAAAAAACAAACGACCAAGCGAACTTTCATTCTGCGACCCTTTATGCCTTTTCGAACACGTGACCAACTTTTAATTGATGTTTTTACCCCTTATGGTTCCCCAATTTACAGAACGGTCCTCGTCCCTGTTTTCATGACAATCTAAACAAACTTGTAGTTATAGCAGTTAACGTTTTAACGTGATTCTCCGTTCTATCCCAGTTAGTTGGTTGTTCAGAAAACAACGCCGTTTGGACCACACTCTTGACACGTCACACCGTAGCGGAAGATCCGGCGGCATGGCGGAGAAAGTGTTCAGTGCGAAAGAAATCTTCGCCGCCGATTCGTCCAACATGTTCTTGATGATTATGGCATTGTTGATTTGGCTCGGAGCTATTCACCTCAATATCCTCTTTATTCTCTTGTTGATCTTCCTTCCTCTCTCCAAATCACTCCTGTTAGTTCCTTCTTCTCTTTCATTTTCTTCTAACTGCACTTCGATTTGGATTTTTTTTTTCTATTTTCAAATAACTTTTATATCTTTTTAATTTTATTGTTTCAGGCTTTTTGGATTTCTGGTTGTGTTGGTGGTGATTCCGGTGCACGATAAGAGTAGATTGGGGAGAAGGTTGTCGAGGTAGCGTGTTTCTTTAATAATTATATTGTTATTTACTGCATCTATAGTGGAACACTTTATGAGTATTTCTTTTAAAAAAGACAAATGAATTGATTTGATATTATGTCATGCGATGTATCATTTGTTTCCAGGTTTATAAACAAGCACGCTTGTAGTTACTTTCCAGTGACGCTTCATGTGGAGGATATCAATGCATTTGATCCAAATCGCGCTTATGGTTTGTATCAAATTATTTTTCTTTAAATTGCTCACTTAGAAAGTCAAAATGGTTTAGCTTCAGTTTCTGCATGCAAAATTTGTCCTGTAACTATAAGTGTTCCATTAATTAAGTTGTTTGTTTTGTATATTATTGTTAATAGTGACAAGAGTAATATGCACAACATGCAGTTTTTGGTTATGAACCACACTCGGTTTTGCCAATTGGTGTAATTGCACTAGCTGAAAGCACAGGTTGGATGCCTCTTCCAAAATTAAGAGTTGTTGCTAGCAGTGCAGTAAGGCTCTTTTACATTAGACTCTGTAATGAACTAGTGATTAATGCAGGGTGTTAAGATTCCACTCCAAGTTTTTTCACTTCACGCTTAATGAACAGATTTTTTACACACCATTGTTGAGACACTTATGGACATGGTTTGGTGTCACAAGGGCATCAAAGAAAAATTTTATCTCCCAGTTAGCAGCTGGATACTCTTGCATTTTAATACCTGGTGGGGTGCAAGAAACATTTTTTATGAAGCATGGCTCCGAGGTACACTCTTTCCTGACTCAGTAGTTTATGATATTTTTATGCTCTGAATAATCAAACGAAATGTTCGTTCTCTTTTCATCTAGACTAGGTATATAAAGTATCAACTATAAGATTTTGAGTTGTGGCTGATGAAAGTTTAATATATAATGCATATATATGCGTAGGCAAATTACATAACTATGCTAGCACATAGGCTTAATTAGCCAAGGGATTTCGTGTTTCAAATTTTAAAATTCTACTAGTTTTTGTTTCCTAGTATAATCCATAACCTCTCTTCATCAGATTTAGAGTGAGTAAAGAGAAAAACTATTTGTATACTCCATTTGTATTGTCTAAGGATCAATAATCGGAAGATTTTTCAGATTAATTATACTATATATCTATGTATTGTATTTCCTGCATGCTAAAGTGCCAATCACTGGTCAGTTTTGTCTCTTGGATTCAAGTAAATACTTCTAGAACAGGAGAGGAGCGAAAAATGTGATTGATGCACAATAATTATCAATACACAAAGTAAACTAAATTTGGTGATCGCACTCCTTGAGTTATACTTTATCTATTAAACAGTTAATGTTGGAGAATTGTTGTTCAAGGGTTGGAAAATCTTCTTATACTGTTTAAATAGGCAGGGAGAAGAAACCCTGTATCATTTTTCATAAAGATTATTGACATAAAAATGGACTTTTTGTGTTTTAGGTTGCTTTCCTTAAGACAAGAAGAGGATTTGTTCGTATAGCAATGGAGCATGGTCATCCGTTAGTTCCAACTTTTTGCTTTGGTCAGGTACATTTGGCTTTATAAAACTATACATTACTCCAAAATTTATTTGTGTATAGTTTCATTATCTGTTAATGTCACTCATGCAATCAAGTTAACCCCTTTTTGGTGTAACTTTGCCATAGTCAGATGTCTACAAGTGGTGGAAACCAAGAGGGAAGTTGGTTCTGAAAATTGCGAGAGCTATGAAGTTCGCCCCGATATTGTATTGGGGGATTTTCGGGTGTGTTTCTTTTATGCATATATATATATATATGTAAACTGTTTTCACTGGCCAAGTTTCTAAGTGTATTTCACCAACAGCTGAAGCTATACTATTTAATTGTTTCTTTTAATGATGGGGTTTTCATCAACACAAAATAATACCACATTGCCTGATTGATGTAGGCAACTACATAGATGTGTTGAAAATGCTTATAAAGGCCTGGAATAATTGATTTGAGTAGAAAAGCTACTGCACTAGTATAGATAAGCATTTAAGATGCTGCTGTATACTTGTATGGAACAATTTTGAGACTGATCTTTGAAAGCTACTCCTTTTCAGAACACCAGTACCGTTCAGACGTCCAATGTATGTAGCAGTGGGTACACCAATTGAACCTCCCAAAATTCCAGAACCTACCCAGGAGGAGGTATATGATTTAGTTAGATGCTGTATGTTAGATTTGATACCAAAGGATCTAGAGTAACTTGATGACCAAGATTAGCATACATTGACGGATATTTGATCTTTGTTTATAGGTTGACAGAGTGCTTAGTGAGTTTGTGGATGCACTACAAGATCTCTTTGAAAGGCACAAAGCTCGGGCTGGATATCCAAAGCTTGAGTTAAGAATCCTATGATAAGGCCCTAATATATTTTCTCCCAATTCTTCTTCTTCTTCTTCTTCTTCTTCTTCTTTTTATTTATTTTTTCTTTTTTGATCTTTGTGAAAGTCTACCAATTGAGCGAGTGGTGAAAAAGGAAGATATGTCTTGCTATTTCAGCTAACTATACACTGCTAATTTTACATTTAGCTAAGCAGCTATGCTCAGCTGCCTTCATCTATTATTTTTACAACATGAATAACAATTATAGATGTGTCAGAGAGAGCTTAGGATTTTTTTTTTCATCATGTAACTTATTCAAATTTAGTTTTTGGCTTTATGTACTAGGAAAACCAATTTTTTTATGTAAATTCAATGACCAATTTGATCAAAAAAAAAATTTAAGTCAACGACTATTTTGATGGCAGTGAAAATTTCAAGAATGAAATTGAGCATTACCTCAAGAATAATGTTTGGGATGTATTTTAATATCTACAAATTTTGTCGTATACTTTTGTTTTTTTACCGTATATTAAATAAAGTAAAATAATACAACCAATATAATGTAATTTTAAAAAATAGGAAAAGGACATTTATGCTCCTGATTTCTTAAAAATTATACAAATTCACCCTTGACTTTTGTGAAATACTTAATAATCCATGACCTTCGAAAAAACAGTACAATTATACCCTCTGTTAATTTAACTCGGACTAAAAAAAATAAAGATTGCTTATGTAACTGCTAAAAAAAATGTTTGTGGTTCTTATTTTCCATCATGAGAGTGATTTTGTAAGGAATTTTATTGAAAATTTTTGGATTTTTTAGCCAAGCCAAACTAACAGAGAGGCATAATTGTACTGTTTTTTCGAATGTCAGGGGTTATTAAGTATTTCACAAAAGTCATGGGTGAATTTATACAATTTTTAAAAAGTGAGGGCATAAATGTTTAAGAAGAGCTATTTAAGAAAATAAATCATTTCTTTAATTTAAATATTTATTCAGCAGCATATATTAATATTAACGTATTTATAACTAGATCAAAATATATATAAGTGAAAAAGGAATAAAACAAACACTTCATTTTGAGGAAGACTGATGCCACATGTCAATTTATGGCATAGCAAATAGCAATGCTGACTGCTTACAAATAGTGCATGTTTAGAATTTTTATATTGGAACTTCCAAACCATTATTTGAAGTGAACAAATTCTGAAGAGCTTTAATTCAAATAATGGCTTGAGGCTTTTCAATTGAAAAAGTAAACATGAAAGACTTGAATTGTGAAGTGAACTCATTTATCTTATCTCAGAACCTATCTCTGTACGCTGTTCAAGCCCTGCTCCAATATTTCAACCTTATGCCAACATCTAAGATAGTTGTTTGTCCTCCTATCTATACAGATTATTTTGTACTTAATCATCCACCAAATTGCACTGCATTGCATGTTCTATACAATTCAAACTCTCTCACCAATGTTGTGAATGTTATTTTTCTAGAGCTGGTTATTGTTATGCCAGTATCAAGTAAGTATCAGTATGATTCTTAAACCAACTAGTGGAGCAGATGGTACCACTATCAACTAGATTAATCACTTGTTAAAAAATGGTTAGACATTCTTTCTAGGTAGCTTCTGAGAACCCAACTCCATCTATAGAGACACTTGACAATAATGATTTGGAAGAGGGTTTACTTACAGTAACAAGGGCATCAACTCCATCAATGGCAATCAGATATCAAGCTTTCATCCCTAACTTGATATTTTGGACTTTCACTGATAATTCTAGATTCTGCTCTTCTATGTCTTTCAGAATTGACAGCAAGTTGGACCTATAAACTTCACATTTCCTTTGAGCTCGGTTGAGTTGTCTTGTCAACTTCTCAATTGTTCTGTCCTGGTCATCCTACAACCAAATTGCATACATCATTAGTAACAACAAATGTTAACGAGAATGGATGACGAGTTAGGAGTGGGGTCAACAGGAATATATTGAGAAATCTACAAGACATATCTACAATCTCTATGAATATTTGAAGTATACAGCTAATACCATCAACAACAGACCTCGGATGAAGATTGTTGCAAACCGGTTTGAGGATCCCTGTAACTTGTAGTTGCTTCATTGCTCCAAGGTAAGTCTTCCTTATGAGTTCCATTTGAAATGACAAGTTTTCCACCATTCTTGGTTGCTCGTGCCACTTTATTTGCAGCTTCCTGTAGCGCACTCATAGCAACATTGTAAACTCTTGAAGAGCTTATTCCGTCATCAACATACTTAAGGGCCTCGTGACGAAGATTTGTATATCGTATAGTTAGAGATTCTAGTGCACCATTTAGGAAATCAGGGGGATGTTCATCCAAGATGACACCACTTTTAGCATTCCTGGTCCATCTTTTTAGAATATAATGAGATGGTAAAGTAAGAATATTTGTCACCCTAAAAACAGTCAGTATATGTCTACAAACCAGACCCAAAAACTCAAACATCTGGCAACTACAAGTAACCTTCATCTCAAAAGAGTTAAATCTGACAAAGTAAGCCCTATGAATATCCCCATATTTGGCTACTCTATATACAGCAGTTATTTCTTCTTCATCTACTTTGTTTGCCAAATAAGTTAATGTCTCAACCAACTCTTCTTGAAATTTGACAAACAATCTCCTTGTGTAAATCCCAGCTGCTTGTTTCTCCATAGGCGATGGTGTGTTCAGAACTGGAGTGGCGTTTATTGTGTCAAAATCAGCTTTAACTTCCTTCTCAAGACGGCTTTCTAGAGCCTTCTCATACTGCTTAACAAAATGCTGAAGTGTTGTTGATGCATTAATATATCCATCAAAGTAAGAGTTTATGCTATCACTTCGCTGTGTTATTGACATTTCTGCGAAAAATGTGTCTCTCAAGTACACCGGAACCCACTGCCGCCTATCACCATAAAGTGCTTGAAGCCATTCATGCTCTCTGAGATTATAACTATCTATTAGAGAGGACCAACAAGACTCAAACTCCTCAATGGACTCTGGCAGATTAACACATTTATGAAGGTCAACTTCGAAATAAACGTGTTCAGAAAGCACATTAGACAACTTCTCTTGGCACTCTTTAAAAATGTGCCACTTGCAAAATCGATGACGGGTATTAGGAAAGACATGGTTAATGGCTACACGAATCACCCGGTCATGATCAGTAGTGATTGAAACTGGAGATCGCCCTGACATCGCTTCAAGCCACATTTTGAAGAGCCATACAAACGATGCTTCGGATTCATTTATCAAGAGAGCACAGCCAAATAATACAGGCTGTCCGTGATGATTTACTCCAGTGAAAGGTGCAAAAGGCAATCTATAGCGGTTTGACCTATATGTTGTGTCAAAGGTGACAGTGTCACCAAAATAAGTGTAGTTAGTCCTGGCCCTAGGATCAGCCCAGAAGATATTACTCATGCAACGATCCTCATCACCTTGTATGGCATAGAAAAACAAAGGATCCTTAGCTTGTTTACTCTTCAAGTAATCCAAGAGGATTTGAGTGTCACCGCCAAGTGTCCTTTGCCGACTGCTCCTCATGTAGTTCCTACAGTCACGCTCAGTA
>JASCZI010030513.1:556-10652 GCA_036250425.1 Stylosanthes scabra | reverse complement strand
TAATTCCACCATATTCTTTGATAAGTGCAGACATAATTCCACTAGGCCCTATACCAGCACCCTGCAAGGTATCAATCAATGACTTAGCTGGACCCGAAACATGGCGATGAGAGCGAAGGCAATGCACCTTATCAGGTGGAACCAATTCATGGTTGTGCTCCTTGACAAATGAAGAAACAACCCATCTGCCAGAAGCTTGAATTTTCACAACCAACATGGCCTTGCAACCAACACGAGTTTCAACACGAGGCCTTTTGACTCTGCCCTCAAGAGAACTCTTCTCCTTCTCCGTACGGAAACCTTCCTTGGCACACACAAAAGACCTCTGAATTATAGCACCATCACGTCTGGAGCGACGAGACATGCTCACCCTAGTACTAAATCCAATGCGCCGAGCATAGGAATTATAGAACGCCTTAGCAGCCTCTTCTGATTCAAATTCCATACCCTGATAAGGTTCAAGATTTGTGTCCCCTGTAGGAATTTGAGGTCCAACATTGACAGCTGCATTGGTAGCAGCAGTAGAAGCAAAAACATTGTCAACACTGATATAGTCATCATCATCTTCAACATGGTGCTCAATATCAATAGCACCATCATCACCCAAACCAATCATATCAAATTCAATGACCTCATTGGCCAGATTCAGAGATTCAAACTCCATTGGAAAGCCCCCAATAACTCAAGTAGCATCAAAGCCGCATAAAGACAACAACTTTATTGAAATATTACAAAGTAGAGGGGGCAAACAGCAAATGGGCCTAAATGCTCAAATGCAAAGGGTACCCAAAAAATTCCAGCAATTCAAATCAGGGTCACCATCATCATTAAGAGCACAACAATAATAATTACAATAAATCATGTACATGGATGATGCAGTTCCAGCTCTAAGATACCATAAAATACACGATTAGAATAGCTACAAATGAAATGAGTATGCTGAAGATTGAACATTTAAATGGCGAAAAAGATGAAAAGTGCAAACCCGGATTGTAGAATGGAAAAAGGAGGTGCTTTGTTGAAGTAGAATGAGTGCCAAGAGAGGAATTAATAATGGGTGGAGTAGAAGAAGAATGGAAAAGTGTGTTTGGAAGAAGAAGATGAGTTGATGATTTTGTTTTCATTTGCAGTTTATCTGAGGAACAACCGTACGGAAGGAGAAACATTATTAATAAGTTGGGTGACATATAAATAATTTTTAATTTTCAAGTTCAAAAAAAAAAAATTCTTAATTTTAATATTTAAGGGTTCCTTTTGAGAATCTTGATGTGAATTATTTCCATTCTACTTGCTTTACATCAAAATTAATCACAAATTATCTATAAAATATATATAAAAATATAAAATTAAAAAATATCATTTATACATCAAAAATAATTACCAAAATCAGTCATTATATATTTACATATTAAATTACATATTTAATATATTTTATATTCCAACCTGTAATGTTAATTAATTAACTTTTTTTAAAACATTTTTAAAAATCTTTTTTACCTTAAATTTTTACCTTAAATTATAAACTATTAACCGTAGTTCTTTATAAACATAAAAAGTAAAGTTGGTTACTAAAATTAGTTTTTCATACTTTCTCTTATTTAAATGAATGGATGGAATAAGAAAAAGAAAGTGAAATGTTTTAGTAAAATACAATACTATTTTAAACATTTTTGGAGCTTATTTTTCTGTTCATATTTTTAATTATAAATAATACTGTTTTCGTAAATTATTTTTTTTTCGATAATTTTATTGTATTTCTTTCTTTTTCAATTTTGTCCAAAGAACATGACATATAATAGTGTTTTGGACTTTGGATATATTGGACCACTCATGTGATTTGATAGAATTATCTTTAAAAACTAATACATAGAAAACTAAATCTCATCTATATAATATAATAAATAATCTATAATTGGGCATAACTGAAATGATACACATCGTTTGTTACAATTACAAACGCACTTACAAACATGTATATAGTATGATGTTGAAGGGAATAATAAATTAATAAAAAGAAGGAAACCATGCTTTAAAAAATTATAAATAAATAATAGAGGTAGCTCCAATCCTTAAAAAAAATCTAAATAAGAGGCATAGCAATGAATACAAAATTTAAGGTTTAAGCGACAAGCCACATGAAATAGGTTGACCAAAGTGTGACTGCAACTGAAGCCAAAATATATGTCCATAACATGATCACAGAACATTCACTTTCACCAGCTCCAAACAACTGTGCAATGGTTGCTGAAAAACAATGAAAAGGTAAATTGATTACATTTATGTAGACATTAGAAGTATGAGATTATTAGAACATTGATTATACATATATACCTATAGCCATAGCTGGTGGAAGTGCATATTGAAGAAGCAGCATAAACTGATATAAGGGATCTGCTGGTACCAAACCCAACTGTGTAGCCCATTTAACAATCAAAACTCCCACAATTGGCAACAAAATGTATCTCACTATCAAAATTCCTATAATTGTCCAAAATGGAGTTCGTGCTCCCTTTAACCCTGTGCCATTCATCAATTCAAATTCAGATTCATTTAATAGATGTAGTGACTGACAGTAATAGATAAAAAAGAACTAAGAGATTACAAATTAAGAAGAATGACACAACTAACATTGGATGTAGTTTTACCTTTAAGGAGGTTTGCACCCATAATAAGGGTGATGGTTGGAATTGCTGCTTCACTGCATATAATAATAATAAGATATTATAAGGAAATAAAACTTGAATGAGTAATATGTGATGATTTTGATTCTGTTTGTTTTGAGCAACAAAGTTTTGAAGAACTTCAAACTTATCAGATAAGATCAAAGTAGCTAGAATAGCAATCCTCTGCACAGTTTTGGTTTAGTAACTTGAAAATTTAAGAGATTAAGTTTTGGGATGCATACCCCACCATGGTAACAGAATCTTCAACCACATGAAGGGGAGCATCGCTGCCAATCATGAGATTTCGTAGCGGCGCAATTACCCCAACAATGAATCCAACAATCTATGGAACTTCAAAGGGTCAGTTATATGGATCAAACGATGTTATAATGCCTTAACAATTGTCATACTTTGTCTCTAAAATCATTTCACCAAAAGGCAGGATTTTCCTTCTTATTATCAAATGACTATAGAGACATGACCATTGATCTCAGATCATGGATGAACAATGTATCATACCGCTCCAAGAGTTGCAGGCGAAAATACGGCCTTGATATTCGAGTTGAAGAAAACTGCTTTCAATTTTTGCATTATTTTATCTGTCACTGATTCCTGCAATAAAGCACCAATTGTCATAATGAAATTCTGTGACCTTTAAAAAACATGAGTTTCCTTTGTGATGATGTAAACATGATTAGCAGTACTACACTAAGGGGTTATGCAGTTTGTAGAGATTTCATTGAAGATCATAGATTCATACAAATTGCAGTTGTATGTGAGTGATTATGCTCCAAAAGTTTATATCTATGTCCAGATTTTAATTCACTTTCCAATTTCCAATTTCCAATTTCCAATGTCCATGTCACAAAAGCTTAGTGCAGTTAATGTGATACTGATACAGAAACTTTCAATTAGAAGGGAAGGAAGGGAGTGATAACTTTCTTAAGTATCTTTCAAGAGGATTAGTTGTCAGCACCTTAGATTCATCTCCAGCTTCTGTGGAAGAAAGCAGTTGGTTGTATGCATCATCCTCTTTCGCCGGATATTTGGACGGCGACTCTACCGAGCTTTCCTCAGGGAAAGGCCCTAACAACTCCCCTGAAGCATGAATGGAATGAATGGAATGAAAACTTGCACTACTTTGTCTGTGATATTTACTTGCTGAAACCCTCATTATGTTATAAACATAACTCCATATATAAACTGCTCCAATCTACAGATTATAAACAAAACAACAATTAAGTCCCAAATTAATCTATTAATATATGATAAGAACAGATTAAGAAGCTACATACAGCCATAGAGAGTGAAGCATATGCCATCCCATATTTGTAGCAGACATCAGGGTCACCAAAAGGGCTACCTTTATCTTTGCATATAGCTGGGATGATGATTATAGGCAAGTTTCCTAAGTTTCCTGTTCTTACAGAATGCAGATTTCAAGATTTCTCAGATCAATTAGTGTTAATACCTTATATTATATACAAATTAACTGAGTTTAGAGGGTTACTAAATAGTAATTACTATACCTGCAGAACAGACACCAATTATCAAACCTTCTAGGTTTTTAGGAGCCCTTGTGATCTTGACTAGGATCCATCCCAAAATTGACCCTATGAGGAATGTCATGAGAATGTTCACTGGCATAAACCACCTTTAACACAAGAAAAAACATGAATTAGAAGAAACAAAAACGGAACATCATGGATCAATAATATAAATACTCACAGTGAAACAAAATTCTCAAAAGTGATAGTATCTGCCAAATTGCCACCAACCAGTGCAGGATTGAACACATAATGCACAAGCTGTTACCAAATAATAAGCATTCTTGTCATCAGTAACATGTATATGTATATATAAAGAAGTGAGTTAAGTAACTTACATGATTAACTTGAATCCTTGCTTCTTTTCCCAACAAGTTGACATTTTCAAGAGCAAGAAACAACCCAACTGCACTGATTAACAGAACTTTGAGGACAGGCATAGAAGCAACATAGAAAAGGTTGAGAAGCCCCATCCTGATTCTGCTACACACAAAAGGCTACACAGAAAAAAGGAAGCTTCAATGAACAAATATGAAAATGCATATCAGAAACAAGTGATTCATTTTATAAATAGAACTTTTTGGCAGCAGGGAACACGTTCAGCACGTGAATGGGAACAAAGAAGAAGAAAACAATAGAATATAGATGAGTACCTGTGTGGTTTGAACATAGAAAGAGATATTCACAGCTTAATTGTAGAAAGGAAAAAAAAAACGTAACCAAAAGTTTGCTATATATGATGATGAATTGATTGATGAAGATGCTGATGCTGATGCCTAATTGGCTATTGCACCAACCAACATATATTCGAACCAAGATTATTGGTCATAAAAAAACAAGAAAATAAAAGCTTATAACTATACACTTCCCGGAATGATGGAATCCTATACTATGCTGTGAAAAAAATTAAAAAAAAAGGTAAATTATTTAGAAAATTTCTCTGGTAAATAAATAGTAAAAGATTTTAATTTTAATACATTTTCTCATAAAGTTTTACACATCTAATCACATAATGTCATGCAAAAAAAAAACTTCTAATCTAATGATTGATTATTCAAAAGATAATTATAATGTGTAAATATCAGTGCACAAAATTAATTTTTTTTATTTAACTTTTTATCTTAAAAAAAAAAATCAGTCTTTATTCTTTGGTCTTTGTAAAAGCATCATTATCCAAATTATTAACTTTGTCTCTAAAAATTATATATGATGTTTATGTTGAGCCACCGTAACAAGTATTTAAACATCAAGAAGAGTTTGGATATGAATAAGTGAGAAAATATAAAATGAAAATTATTAAGTAAATAGATCACTTATTTTATAAATTTTTTTTTTTTCAATATGGGACATCTCAACGATTTATTATTCATTAACTTTCTAGAAACGATAATTGAAAAGATATACACCATACATATATTCATATTTAATTTAGGTAAAAAACGTGGTTCATCTTCAGAACTTTTATTATTAATTAAATTATTGCCAATTCTTTTAAATAAGTAAATTAAATTTTATATTTACAGTAATATGTAATTTTTAAATTATTTATATTTTGTATTTTATTATTTTATTTTGTTGCCACTACAAATGAAATAATTATGTATATTATTTCTCTTATATTTCATTTGTGTTTTCCAATAACAATAAAATAAGCATGGATATAAAAATGTAAATAATTTAAAAAATACATATAAATGTAGATATGAAATTTTATTTATTTATTTTAAAAATTATTAAATTATTAGTATTATAATCTTTGAAAGCAGTGAATTAACACAAATACATATTCAACAATACTATCAAATTAATATTAGGGAGTCTTTAGAAAGTCAATAATTAAATTATTATTCAAAATATCATCCACAATTAAAAAACGTTATCATTCAAATATAATATAAGTTATCATCCATATCTGATGAGCTCCCAAACTTTCTCTTAATATTATTGTTGTTCTTCATAAAAGATAAAACTTATGATGTATGTTGGTCCCAAAAGAGAACCCACGAAGAACACGATGAAACTAATTAATACTTTTTGCTTGATTGTATCCACCAGCTAACCTGCTTTCTTAATTAACCTCAATGAAACAATGAAGCAATCATTGATGGTCTCTTGCTCGGTCAATCTTATTATATATATGTGTGAAAATCATGCTATGGTAAAACCCATCAATTCACTAATGGTGGTGGTTCAAACTTACCCATCTTTAGTTAAACATTGACTATTTTTTATTGTTTTTATTCCATGCATTATTTGAATCGAGAATCACGTTTTTTACTATTAACTTTTTTTTTATTTGAATTTATTGAAAATCAAGACTTTGAATTATATGAATAATTTTTTTTCATAATTAATGATGTTGTATAATTTTTTTAAAAAATAATATTTGTATCATTCGTTGATTAATATAAAGAGGATTTTCAATTTTGTAACAGGGTTAATATAATATAGAAGCACATATTTATAATAGAAAAATATAGGTAACTAATAATTTTAAACCAATAACTCAATCAATAAAAAACAGAATATTTATAATTACTATTTATAGAACACCAACAATAAAAATCATATAACATTCGAAATTTAAAACAATTATCAACCAACTTTAGAAATAGAACATCCAAAATTTAAAAATAAAATATCTAAAATTTAAAGAAATAAAATATTTAATTCAAATTATTGACTAATATTAACTAAATTTTTATTAATTACCTAACATTGCTCATTTGCAATATATTGTTGATTAGTGAATTTATAATATAGAAGCACATATTTGTTATCCTGACTATATACATAGCCAGAAATTCTTATTTTTATTTATAATAAAGCAACAACAACATGAACATACAAAGGCTAAGGCTAATCTAGAATAGGAATATTTATTTGCTGAGAAATTCCAAATTTCTCTCAATCGTGACAGGACTGGCTAGGAGACATAAAACATTTAATAAAAGGGAAAATAAAAAAATTAATTAATTAATATAACTCAATATATTATTTATATGTTAATAAAATTTTAGTGGATAAGACCATAAAAAATAAGCTCCAATAATTTAAATATATTAAAATATATTGGCCACTCAAAATGCCAGGGAAAAAAATGCCACTCAACATATTATTGTGAGATATGTTCATCTTGACTTCTAAAATTGCAAACATTCTTTATACGACTCCTTAAAATTGTAAAAATGTTCCATTTATTCATATGTGACGTTAAGTGAAATATCAATACATCATATAATATTTCATTATATGTAGATCATTATTATGTAACATGCTAACAAATTAAATCACTTAATATATCACCTTAATAAAATACTATCAATTAATCATTCAAAAACAAATTGTCTAATAGAATAAATTCTTAAGATTAGAGTTATATATATAAACATATATAATTAATTTTTTTTTTCGTGTGATGATGAGAAAATTGGATTATATATGATGGAGGGAGAAGAAGCCGGACCAGCTAAACCCTAATTGGATAATAATTAATTGAAAAAACTAGGGAACTAATATATTACGATTAATAAGGATCAATACATAGTTACAGATGATGACTCATATAAATTTTGGATGATAACTTAATCTTAGATATATGAGTTACAGATAATAACTCATATAAATTTTTTATAATAATTTAATTATTGATTCCCTAATGACTTCTAACGTTGACTTCCTAGTATTATTCTAATTAATTAAACGACAAATTAGATGGGATGCAGAAGTCCATAGAAACACGACATACAATAATTTGATATTTGATAGATATATATGGGTTTTAGCATAAGACAAAGCCAAATCGCTTGCGATACATGCATGCGATCCATATTTCATTTAATTTATTTGTAACTTTACTACTATAACTAGCCTCCTTTTTTGAAAAATAAAACATTATAAATAAGTGACGAAAACTTAAATTTAATCAATTCGAATGTGATTGATTTGTATCTTGTTTACATTTAAGACCAATTAACAAATTAAAATGTTTAAATTCAAATCTATATTTTATTGGAATATATAATAAATATATTATATTCGGATGAAATAAATTAATTAAATAATTTAAGTTGATTGTGTTTACACTTAATTAATAAAATTATATTTCTGATCTTTTTTGTATGAACGACAGGAATCCACATCTTCTACTCACGATAAACTTTATGAATCCAATTATTGAATCATTTTATATAATTTTAATAAAATTCTATTTGACACCAAAATAATTTTCTATTTAGCATAGAAATAAATCACTTGGTTGTACTTGGTTGGCCAAAATCACTTGTTCACATAGAATTACAACCAAGTAATTTAATTTTATGCTAAATAGAAGATTATTTTGGTATCAAATAAAGTTTTATTTAGGTGCATTTTTTATATTATTTGACACCAAAATAATATTCTATTTAGCATAAAAATAAATTATTTGATTGTATTTAATTACCCAAAACTATTTATTCAAATAGCATTACCTTTTATTATTAGTCTCCATATACCCTCTTGCCATTTTCAAGAATAATTATATCAAACCTTCTTTATTGTTGATACTTGATAGTTTCAAAGAATTGGAAAACAAACTAAATTTAGTTACGTTTTTCTTGAATGTTCTTTGACTTTCCACATGGATTGTTCATAATTCGATGATGGTGATTGATGATGCTGTGAGTATTCACTTTTCAATTAAAGGCATAAATTAGAGCTTAAAAGGAATAGTGGAATACCATCCACGCACCTGGCTGCCTTCTCAACAAGAAATTCTTATCGGGCAAAGCTTATCAAACATTTATTATTCGAATTATGTTATAGAACTAGAGTTATAATAATATTAAAGTTATAGGAGAGATAATAATAGAAAAGAGAGAGAACTATAGAGAGAAAGAATATGAAATTCTTATTGATTTCTGGATATGAAAAATTTATGAAATCATAGCCCTATTTATAGTAAAAGATTTACTATTACATGAAAAGGAATGACGGCTATGATTTATTTACTATGCAACAGAGTAACTTGATTAGGAATGAACGATCATGATTTATTGGGTTACTATGCGGCATAGTAATTGGTGGCCGCAGCCCCAATCATTCACAACACTCCCCCTTGGACGTCCATTACGGATATGCCTGATTAAAAACCTCGTCAAGAAAAATCCTGTGGGACAAAAACCTGACTGAGGGAAAAAGAGTACGATATCCTGTATGATGAGCACTGTCTCATTAAAAATCTTGTTTGGAAAAATCATGTGGGATAAAAACCAGATCAAGGAAAAAAGAGTACAGTCTCTCTCTGTTGGTTACATCACTTAAGATCTCGCAATCGTCGCATTCCGATCTTGTATACCAACTTTTCAAATGTGGATGTAGGGAGTGCCTTTGTAAATAAGTCTGCCAGATTATCACTTGAGCGAATCTGTTGAACATCAATCGACCCTTGAACTTTGAAGGTCATGAGTGAAGAAGAACTTGGGGGAAATATGCTTTGTTCTATCACTCTTGATGTATCCACCTTTAAGCTGAGCGATGCATGCTGTATTGTCTTCATATAGTGTTGTCGGAGCTATTTTTACATCAGACAACTCGCATGATGATTGAATATATCCAATCAAATTTCTCAGCCAAAAGCATTCACAACTTGCTTCATGTATTGCAAGAATTTCGGCATGATTTGAAGAAGTCGCAGCTATAGTCTGTTTCGTAGATCTCCAAGATATGGTCGTGTCACCAAATGTAAACAAATACCCTGTTTGAGATCTACCTTTATGGGGATTAGATAGATATCCCGCATCTGCATAACCCACCAGTTGTGGTTTGGATTCATATTTATAAAGTAACCCCATATCAACCGTTCCACGAAGATACCTAAAGATTTGTTTAATTCCAGTCCAATGG
>JASCZI010030512.1:0-14491 GCA_036250425.1 Stylosanthes scabra | reverse complement strand
TAACCCTAATGCCCCAAAACGCCGTCGCCCCCCCCCCCCCCCCCCTTCCTCCCTCAATTCCTTCAAACCCTAATCCTTGAAATTGCGATAAGAAAACCATCACCCTCAAAGGAAGGTCTCTTGTTGCAACCATCATCAACACATTGATCTTGCAGATACGAAGCGTGGAATGAAGAGTGATGACGGCTCATCAGCATCAAGGAGAAGTGCTGGCGGCGAGGGAGGAGAACGCTCGTCTGCAAAGACTCAAGGCTTCTTCGCTGCACGCCCTGACACACCGTTATGGCCATGTGTGTTCCGTTAGTGTCCAAATCAGCAATTTCCGTTACGCTTTTGGTGGCAAAAGTAATAGAAGGGCATAGGTGTCCACTTTTTAAAACGGTGGGTGACTTGTGTGTATTTCTCAAACGTGGGGATTACTTTTATCCCAATTTTAAAAAGTCGGAAGTAGTTTTGTATACTATTGAATATGGTCCAAAGATTATTTTGAGGATGTGAGGAAAAGATGGAGCCTTCTTTCATGGTAAAAGCATAATTTGGTCCATGATAAACATGATAGCTATTCACCATATAAAAAATGTAACGTTTTATTGGAAATAAAAAGTTAATAATAAAGATTGAATATGAGCCATACATTTAAAATATTTTATCCAGGTCCATCATGAACCGGGTCCATGATAAACATTTCTCAAAAAGATATGTTAAACTTTGAAAACCATGAGTAAATAAATAACATAAGATATTTTTTGTTTTTTATTTATTGTTTTTTGTTTTTATTTTTCAAAAGAAAGAGGAACTTTAACACCACCCACGCAATTTAAACAACCTTTGCAACTATTAGTAGTGTTTACAAAAGATTTGACTATCCAATTAATCCTTATAATTTTACGTGATATTTTATTAGGTACTTATGGTTTAAAAATTTACAATCAAATTTTTATATTAGATAAAAAAATACAATCTTTTTTAGAATAATCATTTTTTATATGCAATGAATTATGAAATATTTTACAAACAAATATTATAAAATTATCGATTTTTCCTTTATGAAAAACAATAACTATTTCAGATCTAATTACAAATTTTTATCTAATATAGAAACCTACCTACAAACTTAAACTATAATGACCTAACTTAAAAGTTAGTAAAAGTATATATAACTACTAACAAACTAATTAAATATTTACAAAAGAGAAAGTTTTAATAGTCAATATTATTAGGGAGCCAATATCATTTTTTTTTCTTTATCTCCTTTTATCACCCACTATTTCCCTAATTACACCAATTAGCTCCCTATTAGTCCCCTAACGTTGGTTCCATAACATTAATCTTTACAAAATCATTAATAATAAGTTCGCAAACCAAATAAACAGATACAATTCTGTTTGTTAATATTGATTATAACAATGTGTACAGAAATAAACACAGCTAAGGAATTACAACTTGAAAACTAATAAAATAGAAGTTGAAAATATGCACTAATCAAGATTGTTCTAACAAATTTTCCAAGTATAGATTTACCAAGTATCTTCCGGTGGACAAAACATCAAGCCTTTTCTCGCTTGGTTCATATTTTCCCTTCCGAAGCTGATAACGATGTGTTACTGCTGAAATTGTATAACCTTGTCCTTCAATCGTCACACTCTCCCCACACTGCAGGTTCTGCTTTTCGAGTAACAAAGAATTTGGAAAATATTATGTTATGCCCCAATTTAAGTTGCATGTGCCATTTCTCGAGAGTTTTCAACCAGTCATAGTAAATTAACAAATCTGATTGCCATATCTGTTTTAAGACGGTACGGGTCGAGTGGATTATTTTAGCCATAAAAGATGTAAATTAACTCGATACACATCAATGATTGTGTTAGTTGAACAGAAGTACCAAAATGGATAGTTTGTTGGGCAATTTTCTTGAACATTTTGACCAGCTTTGTCGAACTAGCACAATCTCTGATGAAGTTAAGCCCCAAAGTAGTCTTTGATATTGGCTGTGTGTACTAAAATAATCATTGGGATCTCAATTGCACCTATTATAGTAGAATTGCACCACGTTAGTACTAATTGGCGTGATGAGTCACCTGACAAAAAAATGACCCAAGGACTAAAACATAGTACACTTTTGCCAGTCTCAGGAACAAAATTGGTGCAATTGGAATTTCAATGACTAATTTAATGCATAGACCAATGCTAGAGACCACTTTGGGGTTTAACTCTCTTTGATGGGTATCAAATATGTTTACATCTTTCTTCATGAATTGTTAGTATTTGAAGTTTTCAATGATCAGAAATGAAAATTTATTCTAAGACTTAAGGAAACCTATACCAGTTATCCAATGCATAATGTAAACAGGGTCAAGAAGCAAAAGCAACAGATGATGAAATCCAGTGTCTGAAATAAATGATCGAATGAAAAATAGGAACTCATGAAAAGAAAAAACATTGATATATGTTACATCTCCAAGATCAAACTATGACCTATCCATACCCATCACTCTTCATGTTAACAAGCTATGGCGAACAATTCAAAAGATCAAACTAAGCGACTTAAAAAAAGCTCACATACTACAAAAAAATCATTATTAGAAATCTGTTTATTTAGAGTTTAGAGCCCTCATTCGGGATGCCAAGCATTCTAAAAACTTAAAACTGCCTAATAAATATCATCGATACTTGCTCTAGTATCTACCATGGCACATCACACATTGTGTTCCCCAACCAAGGAAGGACTCTTCATCCTAGTATCCTCCCTAAATCGTATGACCATGGTGTGAACTTTTCTAACATTGTTAAAGAGGCACTCATGATGCTTGAACTGACTCCCTTACTCGTCACCACCTCATCCGATGTAAATTTTGGCTCTTACTAATCACTATCATCCAAGCCTAAGTGGATAGACATCATGCTAATAGTATCTTTGATGAACTTATTGCTAGACCTTTATAAGGGAGTGGGTATAATTGAGTTAAACATTCGAGTAGAAACTACCCTAACTCTTACCCTTAACTGCTTAGAATGAGAATTATTAGAAGTGATTCCAACAGCACAACTCAGAGCAAAGTCTCATAATTTAGACTTTAATCATGACAGCACATAATTGTCTACATGGCTACAGAAATAGTTTGTACGTGGCAGCGATCACCACTTTTATTAAGTAATTTTTGTCGTGGTACTCTCAAAGTTTTCTAACCTTTTTTTTTTTAATATCAGACCACTTTTTCTTTTGTTTTTATTTTTATTTTTATTTTCATAAAAACAAGAATTTCATTAATAAGAGAAGAAGGATTAATCTATAACACAAAACTTTCAAATTTCTCAACATGACTTAGAGTAAGTCCTATATAAAAATCTCCCACCAAATCACTTAGGTGTCTAATCCTATCCCATAAAACTTGCTAGTCAAAAATCTCTGCCATTGAGTGTGTGTGCATTAAAGCTCCTTTGCTTCTTTTATACTACCAAACCCAGCAACAACAAACCAGTTAAAAAAGCTGTTGTAGCCTTTTAAGGTTACAGGGAAAACCAAACATTCATCAAAGATGCTACACAAATTGCACACTAACTTATTCTTCTATAAGGGTGTTATTCTGAATCACTCATCATTCCAACCTGAAGGTTAAGGGTGTTATTCTGAATCACTCATCATTCCAACCTGAAGGTTCCCAACTTCTTAAACATAAATTCTAAAAAACAAAAAAAGGTAATATAAATTAACGATTATAATTTCATGCATATAATAACAGACTCATGGCATTTAGTATTATCCAATTATTCCAAAGTTAACTAAGGAATATGCAAAAACAAGTAAATTGGGCTGCT
This sequence comes from Stylosanthes scabra, assembly GCA_036250425.1. Taxonomy (NCBI): domain Eukaryota; kingdom Viridiplantae; phylum Streptophyta; class Magnoliopsida; order Fabales; family Fabaceae; genus Stylosanthes; species Stylosanthes scabra. The sequence goes on along the minus strand of JASCZI010030512.1, from coordinate 10,675 downwards.
TTTCTATTTTCTTTCCAAAATTATTGTAATGAAAAACAGAAAATGCAAGGGCGTTGAAACCTAGCTGGGAAAGAGGGATAAACGAAAGAGAAAGAATTGAGGGTTTGGAAGCGTTGGGGACTTACAGGAGGAAGGCAACGAACGCCGAGACATTTGGGCGGAGGAGTTATCTCAACCACTTTGTACGGATGGATGCTGCTTCGTTCTCTGTCTCTGTCTCTGTCTCTCTTCCTGCAAGAAATCTGAAACGACGTCGTCTGCTGAAAACAGGAGAAGACGCCATGTTTCAAAAGTTATATCAGAGGGGATTGGGGGGAGTACAAATCCGAAGAACGGTGGATTATGGTACCTTCTGATACAACCCAACACTACTGTTCCATGACGCCATTGCCATTCTCCAACAAGGTCTCGTTTTCTTTCTTACTTACGTATTCGATTCGATTCTTCTTTGCGGGTTTATGTGAACTGTGAAGTCCTGAATCCGCGAAACCGGTGTTCCAGCTAGAAGAAGCAAAATGGAGAGCCCAGAGCCAGAAAAATCTGATTTTTTTTTCTTTCTTTCTTTTTTGTGTGTGTGTGTGAAACATTGGTTTCATACTTTCATTTGTTTTTTCTTACCGGAAAAAAATAAATTAAAATAAAATAAAATAGTAATATGCAGAGCCATTTTTTTTGGTTGTCTATAACTCTATATAGTTACTGACTAAAATAATAATTGCAAATAAATCTAGTTTTTTTAATTGTTAATTGACGTTGACGAGTTTTTTTTTTTTGGTTAGCTAGTATAATTAATTTTAACAACAATGCTAGGTAATCAATAAAAAATCAACTAATAATTTATATTGAATGTTCTATTTCCTTATGTTTTAATGTTCTGTTTATAGGTTTTGGATGTTCTACTTCTTTTGTTGATTGTTAGTTGTTTTAGGTTTCAGATGTTCTATTTCTTTTATTGTGGATGTTTTATAAACAATTGTTATAGATGTTATATTTTTTGTTGGCTAATTTGTTGGTTAAAAAAATATTGGTTAACTATACTTTTTCATTTTAAAAAGACTAAAATATATAACTTAGTTTTAGTTTTTATTCAAAAAGATTTAAGAACCTTATTTGGAATATCTTTGAAAAAAACAGTAAAATATCCTTTTAAGATTAACCATGTTCAATTGTTTTAGTAATTTAATATTTAATTATTTACATTTGATTATTTATGTTAAGTAAACTAAAATTTACTTTTCCTTAATGAAAATGTCTATCATGGACTGAATTCATGATGAACTCATATAAAATATTCTAAATGTATAACTTATATTCAACCTTTATTATTAGTTCTTTTATTTTCAATAAAGCATTATATTTTTTATGTTCTGGATAGCTACCATATGAATATGTACAATGGTACCTTAATTTTAAAAATACTAAATTAAGTTTTTAGCATTAAGGTTGTTTATTTATATAAAAAATGAAATATCCTTAAACTAAATCTAAAATCGAATAGACAACAAAAAAATAAAAATAAAAATAAAGACACCAAAAAAAAAATCTAAAATCGAAAGTATTTTTACCCAATTAAGCAACTATATCTCAAATTCAAGTTTATAAATTCTAACACAATTAAACAACCTTAATCTTAAAGGGTTGTTTTATTATTTTTAAAATGAAATTCAAATTTTAGATTTCTTAAACAACTAAACAACTTTAATCCTAAGATGGCATTCTAGTCTTTTTGAAATCAAATTCAAATTTATATTGCTAAATGCTAACACAACCCAGCAATGGTAAGTTGTTAGGAACAGAGGAAGAAGAAACTTTATTCACACATTAAGAACTGCAATCACAATTCTTAAAAAATTACACCGTTGATACTAACTAAGTGAAGAGAGAGATTCTTTCAAGTCTAACAGATCTCACAACAGAAATTTCCTAAAACTCACCACAAACTCCAACTAATTATTCAAACCGACTCAAAAATAATTCTCACAGCACCTTAAACTTGTTCCTAACATAATATATTTTATTAATTTTAACATTTTTATAACGACAAATACTTAATAATAAAATTAAAAGAAGTATTACTAGGGACCTTAAGTTTGAACTTTGAATAATGTTTTGTTCGTGCGGAAATTTTATGCATTTTATGTACGAGAACAATTTAGGAAATGATGCTTGTATTACTATTATATAAACTTAATTTACTCGAATAAAAAAACGAAACTATCAAATATGTCCACGTAAAAAGCAAATAAATACATACTTAAAAAACAACAATAATAATAAAGTTTAATTATCCGTTATCCACACACATTTTAGTAAAAATCAAATTGACACGCATACAAAATATGGTGATTAAGGCATTATCTGGGTTTATATTTAAACTTTTATAGTCACAAAAAAAATATATGATTATGGCTTTTATAAGATATTCTGTTGTATTTTCTTTTTGGTATTTTGTTGAGTTTGAATGCAGATGAATGTTGCAACAAAATCCAGACATTTATCAAGAAGTTCTCGAAGACTCTCACATTTCGGTTTTGAGAATTTTTTGTGAGATTGTAATTTATAGAAAAAAAAAACCACCTTCCTCTTTTTATGGTCCGCTTATAATAACCATATTTTTAGACGGGTAAAAGTGGTGTTTGATAAAAAAATGTGTGAATAGCATTATTCTTTAATTATTATGTTAATTTCGGTAGTTTTCATCAAAATTTTAGTTAGGTTTTTATTTTCTTTCAATTAAGTGTCTATATAGTTTTTATATTTATAATTAGGTTCCTATCGTAAATATTTATAAAGTATGAATTTTTTATTATTTTGCATTATGTTTAAGGTAGTGAATATATTTTTCAATCACCTTTCTCATCTATATTCTTATAAAATATTCTCAACTTGCATACATCAAAATCATATCTTTTCAAAAAGTTTGAAATATATTAAAAAGAGAAATAGTATTATTTTGTCATTTTAAAATAAAGAAATGTCGTATTTAAAAATTTATCAATTAGTTATTATGATACTTTCAATTTAGAAATAATATATTTTATTAATTTTAATATTTTTATAACGGTAAAGATTTAATTACAAAATTAAAAGCTATATTATCAGGGACCTTTTATTGAAAACAAAAAGTATGCTAATTTAATTAAAAATTTAGTAAAATTATAGAGATTAACAGAGTAATAATAATAATTTACTGTTAAAATTTTTTTCATAATTAATTAAATTGATACTGATTTAAACCGAAACACCAAACATTGACTTTCGCTGTTCCTTCCCAATCTACATTGGGTTTTCCTTAATTTTAAGTTTATATTATACGGCCCAAAACCCATCAATCATTTTTATGTGGATTTCCTAAATTAACCTTACTATTACAATTTTAATGAAAGCACACTTTAACTTTAGATAATATTTTAGACGAAGAGATTCTTCTATAGGAAGAGAAAGAGGATTATCACTTAAATATTTAATTTTATTTTAAAAAATAAAAAGAAAAAAAATAGAAAATACTATATGTGATAGTAAAATCATGATAATTTTCATTTTTTCTCATTTTATCTTTTCATGATAATAGGTACTTTAATTTTAATCCTACATATAGACTCTGGCTTTCAGCATTATGTGTTGTATTTTTTATTTGTTGGTCAAAATTTTTTCATCTTTTGGCACCAAAAGCTTAGCCACCGTAAAACTCACCTACTTGAAAATATTACAGCTCTACTTTCGATTTACTTTTCAACTTCAAATAAAATGAAAAAAAAATTGGTGGGAGAAAGAAAAAAAAAAGTTGATACATTTGTTTTGTTTGATCGAAAAGAAAATAGAAGTATATAGAAAAAATGAAAAAGACGATGAAATCCATTTTAAAAAATTTCTCCCCAATTATGAAGAGAAATAAAAAGAAATTGATTTCTCTTCTCATCCATATAACTAAAAAAAAATTAAATTTAAAATTTATTTCTCTTCTCTTTTTTATTTTCTCTCTACTTACTTTTTTTTTATTTACTTCTTTTCAACTAAACATCCCCTTAAAATAATATGTTTTTATTTTTCTTTTACCATCCATAATGAATAATGATTATCCCCAAACTTCTTTCTTCTTTTAAGAAAAATTAAACACAACTTTTAATTTTTTTTTTATACAGAAAGGCTATTCCTATGACATCCTCCTTAACGTAATGAAACAAAGTTTAAATCATATAACCACTAGAACCTATTGAGAAGGCATTTGCTTTGCAATGCAAGAAACAAACTATGTATCATCATTGGAAGTAAAAATAAACAATGAAAGTGAAACCTAATATAAAAAAAAGCATTATTGAAATTGAATATTAAATAGAAATTTCATAGACGTAAGTAAATTTCATAGCCACCTTATAATATTGAAAAAAGCAGAGCACAAAGCAACAAAAACAACATACCAAAACTTCTGCTTTAATAATTTTCCTTGCAGAAACGAAAATATAAGAGCCAACAGCAGGTCTCAGAATTATCACCATAAGGCACTATATGCTGTTCAGAATAGGCTTTACAAAATCAATAACATTTTCATGCATTCACCTAATGTTTTATATTCTGCAGAATTCACTTATCAAACTTTTTCTATCTACCATACGTAAAAGTTTTACTCTACCAGTTTCTGAAGCATATTTTTCATGCAAACTAAGTTGTGTCTTCTTTATTTGATTTTCCAACATTGTTCAATGCTCCGTTGGCTTCATTCTTTGTCTGAAGGAGGTCTAAAGAGGTTGCTGCTGGATCCAACTCTAGACAACCCTTTGGAGCATTATGAGCTTCTTCTCCTGTAAGCAAGTAATTAGGAACCTGATGAGAGAATCGAAACATCTCCACTTTGGGAATCTTCCTTACCAGATCATCACGACCTTCAATCTTCTGAAACACTGTCAAAAAGCCATCAACCTTGATAAGTGGGGTAACTAGTACACCTTCCTTGTCATTGTAATCTTCAATTACTTCCACCATATCATATTTGTGCTTCACTTCATCAGGAGTATCTTCATTCCAATCAGGAGACCAGTTTCTATAAAGTGCCCAGATATCCCCCTTCCTTGGAAAGATGTGAACAACTCCTCTGGTGCCTTTTGTCCATCTAACCTTATGGGAAAAGGAATTTAATGATTCAGTTATTTCACGCCTCCCAATGTTAAAATGCCCACAAGTTTTATAAAAACCCGAACCTATCCAATCCATTGGTCCCAATTCCTTGTTGCTTCGAGAGTTAAGCCAACTGATACACATTTTAAATGGCTTCATCGACATCACCTTCTGAACTTTAGCATAAAACCGAGGCATTCCATCATCATCGTCGTAAGCTGCCCATACCTGGTCCTCTGCAAATGAATTTTCAGCTCTTTCCAAGTCAAAATTGTGAAAATCAGAATCAAGAACGGGAATTACAGTGTAGTCTTGGTACTCCTTTCCAGAAGCATCAGATGTTGTGAGAGCAGGATCACTTTCGAGATGCCCCTTACCATTAATGGTGGAATCTTCATGCTTCTCCAAGCCGAGTGTCTTGTCATTGAACATGCCTTTTTGTCTCACATTTCCTTTTTCCTTGTTCATAACCTTATCTTCCTGCTTCTCTGAACAAGTTTTGTCCTTTAACCTGCCTTTTTGGGTCTCAGTTCCTTTGTCCTTGTTTGTAGCCTTATCTTCATCAGCTCTTGATTTCCATTCTTCAAGTTTCTTGCGAATCTCATTCTGCGATTTATTGATCAACATGTTTCGCAATTCATGCGTTGACAACTCTCTCGTGCCGTGATTCTTGTTAGTAAAACCTGAAAAACCATGCCTCCTTTCTATACCCTTAGTCGTAATATTTGGCATGTACATGCGAATGTAATCTGATCTCATTTTCTTTGCAGTTTTTTCAACATTATTGAAAGAACCATCAGGCCTCTTGTACATTGGACTCCTCTCCTTAGCAGCAATTGAATGGGACCCCTCACATTCGGTTCTTAATTTCGCACTTGCCTTCTTCTTAACAGATGCCGGCATAGATGCTGAACTATCTTTGCTTGCAATACCATGCATTCTCAAGTGAGGGTCGCACTGGAAGTCTGTGTTACTAAAAGGCATGCCTCGCTTACTGCTTGATTCTTTGTTTTGAGAAACTGCATGAGCTCTTCCTGGATTAGTAGTGGGGTGATTCCAACGAGCATGTGGGGGAGGCTGAGAATTTTGTTGATGTTGCTGAGTGGACAAATTAGAAGACTTAACATCACCGGCAGGCAGAACCTTTTCTACAGCCGCAAACGCCTCACTACAGATTGGACACCGAAGGGGATGATTCAAATAAATCCTGGGATATTCTAATTGTATCCTACAATGAGTACAGACGGTCCAAAAGGTAGCAAACTTTTTATATGGAGGAGGAACAGATGCTGGAGGTTCCTGAGGATTATTACTTCCAGTTCTTGCATTTGAAGCTGCCTTCTTATTGGGAAAATAACCACCATTCGGATTGGGTGCTTGTGGTTTTGGCACAGCACGGTTGGGAGCATTATGCTGAAACCCTGATGAACTCCTCTTCTGATTATATGCTTGTCTTTTCGCCTTATCTGATAGCAAACTCCATGCCTCGGATACAAGTTTAAATGCACCCTCTGCACCTGGAGACTTGTTTTTGTCAGGATGAAGGGCGAGAATCAGCTTTCTGTACTGCTTTTTAAGTAACTCATCATCGACATAAGGAGTCACTCCAAGTACATTATACCAATCTGTTACTCCACTTATTTTCTTCTCAGCGGAAGTATAAACATCCAAGGTTGTCATAAACTGGGTAAGACCCTCCAGTGAAGGATACAAATTAAGAGCCTTGAGAGCAAACTTTTTTGCACCAACATAGTCCTTTTCAGATAATTTCCTCTCTGCCACTTCTTTGGCCCTAGCTGCCTCATCTTTATTGCACTCCATATTTTTCTCTTGTCTCGTCTCTCTCTCTATATGTGGATTCCTCACACAATTAGAAGATAGAAAAGAGCAAAAACAATGAACACTGATTAAATAACATACGATGAGCCTTCAATCTGCACATGAAACAGAAGCAAGGGTGAAAAATGAGATATGCTAGTAAAATTCTTAATTGTGGAGAGATTAAAGTGATGAAACATAGGATATTAAAATTATGTGTTATACTTGTGGATATTAAAAATTAGCAATAACAAAAGTTATGGTTCAAGAAATTCAACATATTTTAACCATTGAATGCCTATAGTCAGGTGTTTCTCTATACGCTTTCCAAATCCAAAAGATCAATATGGCATAATTTTCCTAGCCTATAATTATTTAACAAGTAAGGACCAGTAAAACATTTAAATATCAAGTGTACTTATCAGATTTGGCAGAGACACTATCACAACAAGAAAGATATGATGAACTATCTTCGTCTAGATAGAAAGAGAGCAAGAGTCACATAATGAAAAGACTAGTGTCTAGGATCTTCTATTGATTATGAAAAAGAAGAAAACAAAAGTATAATTCTCATCATGTTTGACTAGCTATTTATACACCAAAGCTAACTTCCTAACAACCAAAAACAGAACCCAACCAATTGCATAACTATGAGTTAGATCTTATTACAATGGCAATTGATTAAATTAAACCCAACCAATCAATTTGAACCCAACCAAAGCTAACTTCCTAACAGTCGTTCAGATATGTGTTGATATTTGAACTCTTAGAATAAGTGGTGACCTTCAGCCAATACAAGCAAAAGTTTATGTATCTATAGCAGGGTAAAAAAAGGGAAAAGCTGTCTTCTCTGTTTCCTTCATAAAAGTTTGAAAACAAGTGACATGTTCATTACTATTATTGTGCCTAAAACTTTGCAGTGGTGTGAGTTGTGTGACTTTGGAATGGAGTAAAACAAAATTCCAAAAAGTTTATATATATAACATTTTTTTCTAAATCCCTGATCTAATATTACTTATTAAACCTAAGAAGATGCAATTATCAGCACCTTCTCAATTACCAGTACACTGGTCAAATAATATTCCTTTTATAATCATTTGTAAAATCAATAAAGTATTTCCTTCCTCTTCTTCTTTAAAGATAGCAATATCATTATACATTTTATATTTAATCACGTTAATAGGTATTAGGTACTAGGTAGCATGCATCAATCGATCACGAAATAAAGAGTTCCAACTCTGAATGTTCAAAGAACTTAAAAACAAACAATACAAAGACGTATTAACTAAAGTTGTCACCTGAAAAAAAAAACAACAAAAATACTCACACAAATCCAATTAAAAATGTCATCATCACACAGATAACGTTAAACCCTAAACCACGTACCTCAGAACAACAAACCCTAGAAAAGAAGCTTAGCCTAAAGAAAACGGAGAAAACAGAGTAAAAGGACAAAAGGAACGACGTTCAATAGCTTTTCATGGATCTATAGGAACATGCAGCTTTTCAATTTTTTAAAATTTAAAACAACACATAACAGTGGAAATTCACACTTTGTAGCCATGCAAATACAGTGCAAAGAGCAACAGAAACCCTAAACTTTGACGAAATCTGAATATAGGAATGTAATAACGAAACAAAATCATTAGCAACGAACACACAGAAGATTTTATGCGTGCTTTGGAATTCAGCGAAGTGATGAATGAGTGAAATTACCAAACTGGAGGGAGAAGAAGAGAAAGAGGGTCATTTGTGTGTGACGTTACGAAATTTGAATCTCAGAAGACGCAATGACCCTTATGTCAAGCCACCGTGAATTCATTTTCTTTCTATTGATTTTCTTTTTTTTTTTTTCCGGTCAAAATGTGCCAAATTCGTCGGGTCAGCCCGTTTATCAGTCGGGTTTTTATCTTTAAACTTGGACCGTTTAAAATCCGAGCTTAAAAAGTTAGCCCGTTTAAGTCCGCGGGCTAAATGGGCTGACCCGTTTATTTAATTTATTTTTTGAAAATAACATTTTTTTCAATATTTTATCTTATTCAACTCGAAAACCCAACACATTAACTAAAAATTTTGTTTTTTCTAACAATTTTTGGCTAAAAAAAGTATTTTTTGGTAAACAAATTTTTTTAAGTTAAAAATTAAAATATTTATTTATTTTTTTAATTAATTAAACGGGCCAGTCTGTTTACCCGTCGGGCTGGTTATAAATCGGTCGGGCTAGAAAAATTCTAGCCCGTATAAAACCGAGCTAAATGGGTTGTGCTTAAATGGACTAGGTCCGCCCGTTTGACAGCCCTAGGCAAAGCCGGTTCTTCTACATATGGCCAAGTTTTATTTAAAATTCGGGCTAAATAGGTCAATTTTTGGACTAAAAGATTTGATCCGTTTATTTTTAACTATTTTTAAAAAAAATCAATATTTATTTTTTATATTTTATCTGATTTGAACCAAAACTCGATTTACCAATTAAATAATTGTTTTATAAAGTTTTTCTTTTTTTGCTAAAAGTGGTTTTTTTGTCCAAAAAAAAGTTTCTTTAGTTAAAAGTTGATCAACAATTTATCAATCTCGGATTATTTAAATACCTGAGAAATGAGTACATTCATGGGTTATTGTTCCTTAGAACTTAAATTTTGAACATATGCTATTTTAGCCAATTTTTTGCTCTGAATTCACCAATTTCCCATTCTACTCGATGCGTTTATTTGTTTGTTCAAGTATTTCAAGTTTGAATAGAATAGTATCAGAATGGAAGTGGTTAAAAATGGCGAAAGGAACGGAAAAATCATAAAAAAAGCTTGGAAGCCAACTTTAGGGATGGCAACGGGTACCCACGGGGGCGGGGACATGCCCCCTCGTTCCCCGCCCCGTACCCCCATATCTGCTCTCCGCCCCCGCCTAATACCCGTGGTGGGTAACGGGGACCCCATACTACCCTCCGGGGACACGGATATCCGCGGGTATATCTGCGGATACCCGCGGATTATATAAAATATAAATAAAAATCCTGAAAAAAGAAAAAAAAAGAAAAAAAATCTTCACATAATCCAACATAAGTCAAACATAATTCAAACATTTAGTTCTCAAACTCAATGACCATAAAAACATCCAATTGATCAATCCAAACACTTAATTTACAAATACAACAACTAAAAAGACATTCAATTGTCCAATTAAATATGAAATAATATGTAAAAAAACAGCATCCAATGCTTTGTTTTCATGCATCACTTGCAATAGTGGTGGTGGTAGATTCTAATATTCTTGTATCTGATGCATGAGCATCTTTAGAGGTTTTCTAGGATAAATCATACTCAATTCTTTGTGATATTAATGTAAAAATTCATGAAAAGCAGCTAAATATATATTATAATTGTAATTATGTTATATGCATGATACTTTGATGTATTTTTATAATTATTGTAGGAAAAACAAGTTGAAAAGATGAAAAAGATGGAATCTGGAAACTTAGCTTCAGGAGCAAGCAAGCTTCACACATATGCGTGAAAGACAGCCAGGAACCCACGCATATGCGTGGCATACATCACCTAGGCCATTTCCAGAAATCAGGGTTCCACGCATATGCGTGGACATTAGTCAGCTACTCACGCATATGCGTGAGTTAAGAACACCCATCCAGAAAGCCCACGCATAAGCGTAGCACCTCATGCTTATGCGTGGCCTACTTTTCAGCCCACGACCAGACCTAGTCATCCCACGCATAAGCGCCAGCAGTCACGCT
>JASCZI010030511.1:40429-57140 GCA_036250425.1 Stylosanthes scabra | reverse complement strand
TAACGGTTTGGCAAGCACCTTGAAGCTTGTTGGTTAGTGGAACTTCCTAATTGCGATTAGGAAAGAGTGGACGTAGGCAAGAGTTTGGCCGAACCACTATACTTGAGTATTTGTATCTTGTGCATATCGACTAACAATTGGCATCAGAGCTTTACTCTTTGTTTAAGACTTAACAGTTAAAGAGGAACGATCAAATGGAAGGGAACTCAATTTCACTCTCATTCTCTCATCTCCATACCATTGGCACCCACCAGCCACAATCATCCATCTTCATTATCATCATTAATCTTCATCATCATCACCAAGTAAGTCCATCTTACTACCATTCATCTCATCTCATCATCCATTTTTCATGGTACATAGTGAATATAGTGGTAGTTTTAGGTGATTTTTGATTTGTTAGTAACCTAGGATTAGAAGACTAATTGTTTGTTGCTTGACACTCATTGATAGTTATTGATTGTTAATGATGCTTTTGTGTTGGTAATTGGGGGTTGAATACTTGGTATTTACACAAATTCCATGATTTGAAAAGCTTGCACATCAAGTGTTTCATAAAATGCCCCAAAGCAAAATTCATTTCAATTTTGGTATAATCCTTGCTTTGCAAGTTGAACCATGATTTGCTTTGGTCTTTGAATGATTTTGAGGCCAAAAAATTGAAATGATTTGATGCTTAGATGTGCACTCCATGGTTTATATGCATGATTAGTCATGTTCTTGAAGCTTGTTTCCATAACCATGTATGATTTCTTGTTTGGTAAAGTGCTTTAATATTGACATTGCTTCCAAATTATATGTTTGATCACCATGTATTTGGTCTTTGTTTATCACCATGGACACCAAACATTGTTGCAAGAATTGATTGAAAATGGTTAGCTTGCTTAGATATTTAACATGAGGGAATTGATAAGTGTTAGAGTTTATGTGAAAATAGCATTTGGATGCTTGAAATGCACTTGGTCTTGGTTGATTCCATAACTATAATACTTGCTTTCTTTACTTCATGCACCATCTCACATGGTTCCCCTCATATGAAATTTTCAATTTACAGATGGCAAGCAAGGGAAAAGCACCGGGCGAAAGCATCATCTACAAGGGTCCATGGATCAACATCTCAACAACAACCTCCGCTAGAAATCAGAATATATGAAACCCCCGCTCATGAGGAAAGGGGTAAAATCCTTGAAGAAAGGAGAGCCATTCATGAGCGTACCATCAAATTTCCCAAGGGGGAGGACACTTTTGAAGAAAGGATACTAGCAAGAGGTTGGGGATTCATGTATGAGCCAAGCATTCCGATCAATTTATCATGGGTGCGGGAATTCTATGCAAACAAGACTAAGAAGGACCAACGGGAAATATTCTTAAGGGGGAGGAAAATAACATGTTCTGCGAGCACTGCTTTAATGGCTCAACTTAGTACCATGAATAAGAAGTTAGAGAAGTTGGAAGCTTCTGCAATGGGAACTCAGACATCTTGTGGACTCTGTGGTGGCCCTCATGAGAACCACAATTACAGCTTGGGTCAAGATGATCAATTCTCAGCTAAGCAAGTAAACTACTTGGGTGATCAACCGAGGCCACCACACAATGATCCTCACTCTAACACATACAGTCCTGGCTGGAGGAATCACCCCAATTTCAGTTGGGGAGGTAATCAAGGGCAATGGAACAACAATAATTTTCAGAACAATCATCAGCCCCAACCTCCCTTCCAAAGGCATCCACCCTTCCAACAACCATCTAACCTTCCACCTCACCCATCTCGAACACCACCTCAACCCAGTTACCTTGAGGCCACCTTAGATAAGCTCACCTTGTCCACTAACAATTTCATTGAGGAGGCTATGTCCATTTTTAAGAACCATGGGGATGCCATTAGAAGATTGGAAGTGCAAATGGGAGACATTGCTAAGCAATTAGCCAATAGACCCACCAACACTTTTCCAAGTGATGCCATCATAAACCCAAGAGAAGAATGCAAGGCTATCAGTGTTACGATGGTAGAAGAAGTCCTAAGAAAGAAACAAGAAGTTATGGTAGAGAAAGAGCAACGAAAAATTATCACTCCTCTACCACAACTTCCAAGAGTGCATGACAAGCCGTTCCCTAAGTTCTTGGAAATATTTGCTTGTCTTGAAGTCAATATTCCTCTACTGAAGAGTTTGAAAGAGATGCCGGCCTATGTCAAGTCTATAAAGGAACTTCTGTTGAAAAAGAGAACCTTGAAGAAAGATGACACAATGGTAATGACCAAGGAGTGCAATGAAATCATCCAAAGGAACTTGCCCACCAAGAAGTAAGATCCAGGTAGTTTCCAAATTCCTTGCACCATTGGGGACACAACCTTTGAGAGATCGTTATGTGATCTCGATTCTAGCATCAATCTTATGCCACTATCTCTCATGAAGAAGCTTGAGATCAAAGAGGTGAAACCCACAAGAGTTGCTTTGCAAATGGCTGACAAGTCAATCAGACATGCTCATGGAGGAGTTGAGAACATATTGGTTAAAGTTGGAAAGTTCTTCTTCCCCGCTAATTTTGTTTTTGCTAGACATGGAAGAAGATGTGGGAACCCTTCCCTTTCTAGCCACTTCAAGAGCTCTGATTGACATGGAAAGTGGAGAATTAATGCTGAGAGTCCATGATGAATGCTTGCTCCTCAATGTTTATAAGCCTATGCATTCATCTAGTAACACAAAAAGTTGCATGATGATCGGAACAAGTGAGTCGTCAATTTAGAAACCATCCATTGAAGACACCACCATCAAGAAGGCACATAAACCATCACCCAAGGTGGAAAAGGTTCTTTAAAAGAAGAACAAAGGGGAAAAAGGCAAGCAAGAGTATGCAGACAAGCTTTCACCAACTCATCAAGCATTCGAAGTCCAATATCAATCTCTGATTTGGGCTGACAACAAGAAGGAAGCTATCACAAAGGATGTTAGCTCAAAGAACTTTGATCCACCATGAGAACAAACAAATGTCAAGCTAATGAAAATAAAAGAGCGCTTGGTGATGCATTGGCATCTTTGGTTGGTTTTAACTTCAATTTCTCTTGACTATTGTTATTATTCTTGTGATTTATTACTCCTAAATTGTCAATCAAACAAACTTGATGTCTTTTGAGTTTTGTTTATGTTTATAGAGAAATTCACAAGAATTTTAGGTATCTAAGGCCACACAAGAAGAATTGAAAGAAGGAACTTGGAGGAAGCTAAGAGGAGTAAAGAAAAGTGAAGAAATTAAGCAAAGAACACCATGTTATACGTGTAGCACTACACGTATAACATGGATGGATCATTCATAAAACAGAGAGCTCAAATAGCTCCATGTTATACGTGTAGTATCACACGTATAAGATGGAGAATCTCTCATTGAAAATAAAAGCAACAGAAAGCCTTAGAAGGCCCATGTTATACGTGGAGAATCACACGTATAACATGGAAGATTCATTCATCATCAAAAAGCATAGCAAAACACACCATGTTATACGTGTAATTATACACGTATAACATGGGAAATTAGCCACTAATTTCATTGTTCCAGGAAGCACAAATAAAGCCACGTTATACGTGTAATCTACACGTATAACTTGAAGACATTTTCCTCCAATTCCGAGCTCCAAGGACATCAATAAAGGCCCATGTTATACATGTAGTCTCACACGTATAACATGGGGAGTTTCTCACTCAAATTTAAGTGTTCAGAGGCTTAAAAAGAGCCTAAGTTATACATGTAATTCACACGTATAACTTGGAATAATTACTCTTTAAAAGCCAAGTTCCATAAATGAGCTACAAGGCCCAAGTTATATGTGACACCCTACACGTATAACTTGGATGAATTCCAAACAAAATAGCAAGCTAAATTCAAACCATGTTATACGTGAGTCCTCTAAGTATAACATGAAGCCCAAAGTAAGACGTTTTGAAGCATTTAAGCCCAAAGTCATTAGGCCCTAATCCATTGTTTAATCAAGGGCAATTCTGGAAGGTCCAAAGGTCAATTGATTGAAGATTCAGTGAAGAAGATTAGTAATTTGATTTGATGAGATTATGATTAGATTTGATTTGAATTAGATTAGATTTGATTTGAATTCTGTTTTAGGTTTGTTATTTGGTTATAAAAAATGGCTCAACCATTAGGGTTAAAAACTTAGCATACGTACTCAATTGTTTTAGATTCAAGCATGAATTGCTAAACTACTCAATTGTTAAGGGTGAGGAGCTCTGTTCACCCAGCATGAGGTAGTCTTTTGTACATAGTTCATTTTAATTCAATGAGGTATTTCAGTTATCTTCTATGCATAATTTAGTTTTCTGTTCTTCATTCCAATGGTTTAGAATCACTGAGAGGTGTTCTTTGCTTATTTAGGGCTAGGTTAACTAAATTGAGAGATTTAATAACCTAAGCTAGCTGAAAACTATTTCACATGATGAATTAAAACTAACTAGAGATAGTGAAGATAGTTTGTCATGCAACTAATAATTCTGTGAGTACAAATTGGATTAGAACTATGTTAGATAGAGTGACATTTAATCTGATCTAGGATCACTTTTTAAACTCATAAGAATTGGAATCGGATCACATGCTTCATCTCTGTATTTAATTGATTATCTAAGAGATTAGTTTTTAATTAAGTAAAGAGAAACTAAATTACTAAGAGATTAGGGTTTTGTTACTATAGGTTTGTTGTGCTTGATTTCGGATTACCTAGAATTAGACTTGAACGTGTATACTGATCCTTAAGGGTAGAACATCTCTGAAACTCTTAACATCCCACGTCATCATCTTAAATCACAAGTATTATCTCTGTTCCTTACTCTCTGTTTTAAATTGCTATTCAAATATTGCTCTTTTAAAGAACTCAATCCATCAAAATTTCATTTAAATCTGATTAGTGTAGTTAACCGGTAGTGATTGATTAGTCCTTTAATCCTTGTGGGAACGATACCCATTCACCATGGTATTACTTGATACAATTCGGTATACTTGCCGAGTTTAGGGTTATATAAATCCGCATCAAGTTTTTAGCGCCGTTGCCAGGGATTAATTGAGATTAACAATACAATCTTGGTTAATTTTCTAAATCAGATTTCCTTTTTTCTAATCCCTAAGGAATTCCCTTCACTCTGACATTGGGAATTTCTTACCTTCTCTTCTGTTGTTTAGGTAATTTTGTATGCAAGGAAATCAAACCAACATCAGATTTGATCCCGAGCCTGAAAGAACAATATTCCGAAGATGAAGAGAAGCACGAAGGACAAGACAAGAGTTATTGGAACAGCAGCTAGACATGGCAGCCAATAACAATAACAATGAAGGTCCGGATCATGAGGATCAAAACACAAGGATCACACTTGGGCAATACATTAGCTCCACTTCTGAAGGGTGTGGCAGCACCATCTTGAGGCCAACAATTCAAGCTAACAATTTCGAACTCAAGCCATCGCTTATCCAATTGGTGCAGCAAGATCAATTTAGTGGAAGCTACCAAGATGATCCAAATCTCCACATAGCTAATTTTCTGCAGCTATGTGACACTCTCAAATTCAATGGAGTGTCCCCCGAAGCAATTTAATTGAGGCTCTTCCCATTCTCTCTAAGGGATAGAGCTAAGCAATGACTTTTGCCAACTTATAATTCATTGAATTGTAGCTCATGCATTCATACATACATCATTAACTAGATCAGTAATCATAACTGGTTGCATTAAAGTAGTGTGAGTAGCATCTAACCCTCCCCAAAACTGAGCCATCACTCACCATGTCCACCCTCACGTTTGACCTCACCACAAACGTGGCTTTTGCCATCCTTTCCTAGCTCCCTCAACCTCACGTTTGGCCTCACCCCAAATGTGAGTTGAACGTGGCTCCATACACCACTAGCCCAAGAGCTCACCGAGCTCACCCACACACACTCAACCAAGCCACGTTTGGCCTAGCATCAAACATGGCTCGGACGTGCTCAGCCTACCACAAACCACCCACCCTACCCAACTCTCACCACTCACGTTCTACTCACATTTGGCCTAGCTCCAAACGTGAGTCAAACGTGACTAACCCCCACCAAGGACGAGCTCACACTCAACATCCCACTCCCTAGTACTCACGTTTTCCCTTGTTTCAAACGTGGAACCAATCTAGCTCACACCTTCTTCACGTTTGCCCTTGCATGCTACGTGATACAAACGTAGCCTTGACCTACCGAACGTGGCTCAGGCATGGTCCTCTCCACCCTCTCCATTCGACTTACCCCTGTAGCAAAACCCCTCATGTATACTCATTCATTCATTTATTCCTCATTTTGCATTCATCAGTTTCATTACATCCACCACTATAGCATTCATTCCATTATATTTTAACACACTAAGTTTGGTGTTTTCACACCAAGTTTGGTGTCCCACCTCTGTATTGTACATCCTTGCATTTTCACCCTAACACTCTCACTTTCTTTTCTGTTTTTTCTTCTCTGTTTGCTTAGGGACAAGCAAATTTTTAAGTTTGGTGCAGGTCGTTCCATTGCATTTCACTATCTTCTTCTTTAAAGGAGCTAAGAAAACAGAGAAACTAAAGGTTGCATTACTCCTTTTACAACCTTTAAGCTTCATATATATATATCAGTTTCACTCTGTTTCATATGTCATTGCGGATTAATTGGATACACATGCATACCAATACCTAATTAAAGTTTCTGTTATAGTCTTTAAGAAAAACAGATTCATAAATTGAAGGATTTTGCTTCTTATAGTGGAGTATTAAAAGATAGGTGATACTATTTGTAATTTTAGGAAACCAGAGATTTGGAAGTGCTTTGTACCTAGGAGTAAGCAAACAATAAGGGATTGAAAACAAGAAAAATAGTGGATTATGAAGCTGTCAAAGACAGTAAAGCAAAACATAAAGGCTCTGAAGCATCAATGACCAAAAATGGGTGAATAGAAAGAATAAATCAACAAGGAAACCCAAGGTTATATGCTTGTGCTAAAATGTGTTGGGGAAAGGCTAGAGTTACTAGATCCGAGGGGTGCTTCAACACCCGGCAACTTGAACCGAATAGTTCGGGATTGTTGATCGAAAGCTTATTCTAAATAGCTGCCCTAAGACATGACAATAAGAGTCAAAGAATCTCATTTGAAGGAGAGAATGTGCATAAAGAAAAGACCAACATAGTAAAGAAAAATCCACAAAATTATTCAAATTCTCAATCCTGATAATGACCAATTCTGTTAGTTACAAAGCATTACTAGAATCAAAGAAAGAATGAGATTACACATAGCTTGACCCTTAATTTAAGTACCCACTTTAGAATCAATTGAGATGAAGGCATAATTCTGGTTTGCTTTAGGACAAGCAAAACTTTAAGTTTGGTGTTGTGATGCGTGTACATTATTCATGTTTTTAAGCACTAATTTCTTGTGATATAAGTAAAGAATTAGCCTAATTACTCAAGTAAACTCATAGAATTCCTAATTATACATATTTTGAGTATTTGGTTAATTGTTTGCACAGATTTAAAGAAAACACAAGAAGAAAACAGAGAAAGAAGTAACCCTGGAGCATCACAAGGTCACGTTTGAACCAAGTTTGGATATGGCTCAAACTTGGTCCAAACCTGACTCAAGGCAATCAAGCAAGCTCATCCAAGCAGGCACCAAGTCACGTTTGAACAACACCTAGGCGTAGTCCCAAACGTGACTCATCCAAAGCTCCCCAAGCTTTGGCAAGCTGACCCAAGGCCACATTTGAACCACTTCTGGGCCACAGCAAAGCAACCAAAGTTTGGAGGGAGAAGTGATAGAGCGTACCCACAGCCACTCTCGTGGTCAGTTCGGAGTTTCTTAAGTTAAAAACAGGATTTCATTGAAGGGGAATCCAAACCAGTTATGAGAATGACAGTGGGGTCATCAACAGAAAGGTGTCACAGGGTGCAACCAGTTAAAAGAATATCGAGTATGGACTCAGATCGTTCTCCCTAGGAAATGAAAACGGTGGTTTTGCGTTTGGTTGAGAAAAGAGTTAGGGTTGCAATTGTTGGTTTGAGAACAGAGCAAAGAGACAGAGAAAGATTGCAAAATATTAAAGAGTGCTCGGCCATGGGTTGAAATATCGTGCGTCCCTATGATCGCCACTGATCCCAGTTTAGATGGACTGTCACTTAAAGGAAACTAGCCACTACTGTCGAATGGTCGAGTGGTAGAATTAGTCCCTATCCGAAAGTCCTAGGCATACGCAATAAGTAGGACCTAGGTCTTACAACGAACTCGAATAACTAATACCATGGTGTGTGCACAACCAATAAGTTCGCATCGTTAAGGTCATCCCGTTATTGGCAGGGGCGTAGCGTTAACAGCCTCGAGACTAACCCCGTTCCTCCCATCTATTGCCCTTAGGGACTGGGGACTAAGGTCATCCACACATTTCAACCGATAGCAAAGACACAAGGTCACTACTCACTAATAACAGTTATCATAATGGCAGAGTAAAAACAGGCAGTATAACAGTAAAGAGACATGATGAGAAATTAAATGGACAGAGTAACGACAGTAATATTAACAAAATCAGAAGTTAAATGGACAGAGTAACAGTACATAAAATAAATAGAAAAGTGATAAAAATGTTTGGCTAGTATGGCTAAACTAAGGGAACCCTAAAACTAAACTAAGAGAGAAATGGTGTATGAGGGCTCCTTCCAAAATGGGTGTGGTCTCCTCTATTTATAGGCACAAATCTGGCCACTGTTGCGTACGCATAGGACCTTCAGGTGCGAATGCATAGGGTCCAGTTCCAGCTTGGACGTGCCGCCCAAGTCATGGCAATGCGTACGCACATCAGTCTTTGGTGCATACGCATAGGCACTGGATTTGGCCTCCAAGCTTTTCTTTATGGTCTTTTCGTTCCTTGTACTCTCTTTAGCCACTTCTACTCCGATCTTAGCCTGTTAAACCCTGAACACTTGAACAAATGAATCAATGCATCAAGCGGAACGGGAAACAGTTGAATTCATAGAAGAAATTGGCTAAAATAGCATATATTTACATTTTGGGTCAAAAGGAACGATTATTCATGATCTGGCTTGTTTCACAGGTACTTAAGCGGTAAAAGGTTGATATTTTATCAATTTAGAGTATGAAATTACCCATCAAAATGGGGTTTATAGGGAGAATACACCGGTGCTATGCTAAGAATAAGACTGCAGAAAATAGAAGGAGATAAAAACTATGCAAGAGAGACAAGCAAAGAGCATTACAGCAAATGCTAACCCCACAAAATGTTTAAGCTCATGAGAAGATGATTGACTTACACTGCATAAGAGGTCACAAGTCATAGAGTCGAGGAGCAAGAACCCTCCCCGGTTCTGTATCGCTCTATTCACTCTAGTGTTTCGAGCTAAGAGGCTCTCGGTTTCCATCCAATCTTGCTTTTCGTGACTTTCCCTTCATCTAGCCAATCAACATTAGAGTATATATTTGTGTAACATCGAAAGGTCTTTCGAGGGTTGTAATGGGGCCATGGTGAAGGTTCGGAAGTTTTTATTTGGTTAGGTGGGAATAAACTTGAATACTTTGATTAATCCAGAATGTACCTAACCTCTTGTTCTTCACTCTTATTCCCCAGACCCACAATTCTACATGGTATGCACTTTCACTTTTATTTTTGAGCAGTAGATGCATTTATTCTAGTTTTTTTTGTAGACTTTTCTACTCGGAATGGCAAAGTTTTCTTTTGAGAGATTTTAACACATCTCTTTTTATATTTTCTTGCCTTTGCCATTCCTTTTTATTTATTTGTGCAACTGCCTCATCTTGCTTTTTTGATTCATACATGTATCCCAAATGCCCTTTGAAGTTCCCCTTTTTTCATCCACTCAGCGTTTTTCTTCTTGATTCCCCCTCCCTTTTCTTATCTCAAAAAGTAAACAACCACTAAATCCTAGATTAATCAGAGATCAAGTAGGGTAGAGTCATGGTTTTTCACTTTTGAGGCTTGTAATTTGCTATATTTTAACAAAAGGGTTTCAAGGCTCATTGGCTCCAAGGGATAAATGCAAAGAGGGTCAGGCTATTTGGGTTGTGAGCTAAACACAAAGAAGGCCTTAATCATATGAGTACACAAATATATATAATAATGGACCTAAAGAATCTGGCAAATCACAAATCGCAATCATAGGAGAGGAATTAACACACAAGAAGGAAAATGGTGGTTTGTGGAACCACACTTTTTTGGCTCAAAACTCTCTTGGTTTGTGTGTTCTTTCCCCTAATTTATGATCAGAAGATTTCATGCAAGTGCAGAGTCAATTTAAAAAGGATTTTCAAAAAATTTTAATGGGTGGGGTCCCCAAGAAAGAGAAAGCAACAGTTTAAAATCCTAATATTTTGTAGAATATATTAATAGCATAACAAAGAGTTCACATATGAAAGGAAAAGCAAATATATACAAAACCTCCTAGATATTAACATAGTAAAGTAGATAAAAAGGGTCGTAGATAAGGTTTGAAAATTGGACCCTTTTATGTCCTCCCCACGCTTTAAAATTGCACGGTCCTTTGTGCTAAGGAGGAGTGATCACGCACCTAGTAGCTTGCAGGAGGTGGCCCGGTGCAGCTTCCAGCAGAGCTGGCGGCTGGTTCGGCGTTCCTCCAGTTGTCGAGGTGATCATCATAGTTCCGGTAGTCATTCCCAACAATGCTCTCGAAACTAAAATTCATCGATGCCCAGAAGGCTGTGATATTGTCTTCGTCGTGGGCACCCTGTTCAGCTACCTGCTCAGGATCTTCTTCCTCTATCCCGGCTCCCTGTGGTGCTTCTGCTGGATCTTCTTCGGGGCCTTCTTTCACTTTTTTAATCTTTTCTGGCTCCGAGTCACTGCTAAGTGCAATAACTTTTTCTTTCTCAGCTTCCTGGAAGAAGGTACGACCAATGGCAGCAATCCTCTGGGATCGCCTGCGGAAGGAGCGAGATGCAGCTTTCGAAGTGCCTTCGCCTGTCTTCTTTGGAATTGGACACTTTTTGGGCGGTAGGGTTGATGTTGGTGCACCGATGGTTGGAGTCACTGGTGTTTCTGGCTGGCCATTTGCCGCTGGCTGGGACCTCAAAGCTGTGAGCCTAGGAGAGGCTCGAGTTGGGGGTCCATAAGCGTTGGCCTTTCCCTTGGCCGAGGGGGAAGGTCTGTTGCGAGCCATCTGAAAATTAGAAACACCCGACATTCATGGAAATGAGATTTTATGGGTTTTCAATCAAACAGTTTATGTAAATTAATCAATATGCCAATTTAACAAGGTTGCAGTTCAATGCAAAGAAAGATAAATTGATAACCAAGTTAAGATGCATAGAAAAAACATGTTTGGATAGCAAAGAAGCTTTGAAAAACCCAAAGAAGCGTTTAATGATGCATGAACATATAAGATTAGTATGGTAATTACATGGTGATCAGACATGCAACATACATACAAGCATTAAATAGAACAGCATGACATCATATTAATTATGCTATTAAAATATTTAAACAATGTGCATAACAACTAGCATAATTGCTTCAATCTCAAATATGCAATATAATCAGACAACACAAAAGTAAGCATATCAGCAGACAAGGGTCTCTAAACCTACATCCTAACCAATATTACCTACTTCTAAACTAAATACCTAACATACATAAACTATAACTACTAAAGCAATAAATAAAAACTATAAAAAAGAAGGGAAAAGAAAAGTTACTTGAAGCGAAGAAATGAAATTAAGGATGAGAAGAGAGAGTAAAAGAAATGTGGAGAGTGAATGGTGGTGGTGGGGTCTATAAATAGACCCCTTGGTGCGTACAGATGCGTCGCTGGTGCGTACGCACAGCAGGGGTGTGTTCCTCGTCCCCTTTTATCACTGATTCTTCTTTTTTTCTTCTCGGGATTCAATGATATTTTCTTCTTCTTTCCTTCGGGTTGAGGGGGAGCATTCCTCGTCCCGTTTTTATCACTGATTCTCCCACTTGGGTTTTCCCGCATTTTAGCTTTTCTTCCGGGGCTTTCCTTTTGAACTTCAGCATTATCCACTTTCAGTTGCTAAATTCTTTTCCTCGGAGGCTTTAGTGGAGGCGTCAGATGGAATATTTTAATCACATTTCCTACTAAAAAGGTGAAGATTTCATCATAGTAAATGAACTTGAATTCTGATGTTTTCAGAAATGGCCTCCCTAACAAAACTTGAGGTCTTCCTCCTTTATCCCCTTTAGTGGGCGTAATCAGATGGAAGTCAGCTGGAATTGTCAGTTGTCCTATCCTAACCAGCATGTTTTCAGCGATCCCTACTACTGATACGATGCTAGCATTAGCTGTTGTGAAGACTTCCCTTGATTTTTTTAGTGGGCCGAGATCCAGAGTTTCATACACCTCAAAGGGCATCACATTTCTACACGCTCCTTGATCACATAGGCAATCAGGAATATCTATTCCTTGGATTCTGCAAGTGACTGTAGACGGACCAGGATTTTCACATTTGATTGGTATTTCCTCCTTCATGGTCTTGCCTTCACTGAAAAGAGTAGCTATCAAGAACGTCTTCCATTTGTCACTTCCTCCATGGACTTGCTCTTCTTCTTCTTCTTCTTCTTCTTCTTCTTCTTCTTCTTCGGTGTCACTTTCGACTTCCTCCTCAGCTTCTTCTTCATCCTCGCTTTCATCTTCCTCCTCATCATCAGACTCATTTGAATTTGCTAATTCTGCCAGTAGCTTATACAACCAGTCATTCTCCCCTTCTTCGTCCTCAACTTCATCTTCCTCTCCATTCTCCCTTTCAACATGAACTGCATTGATGTCTCCTTTGGGATTTGTAAGATGTTGAGACGGTAATAGGCTTGGGGTTGAAGGTTGGGCTTGAGCCTGTGGGTTGATGGTTGGTTGGTTAGCAAATTTTTGTAGCAGTTCGGTTAAAT
Source organism: Stylosanthes scabra (assembly GCA_036250425.1). Classification (NCBI taxonomy): domain Eukaryota; kingdom Viridiplantae; phylum Streptophyta; class Magnoliopsida; order Fabales; family Fabaceae; genus Stylosanthes; species Stylosanthes scabra. The sequence continues at coordinate 44,208 of JASCZI010030511.1, read as the reverse complement.
GATTCAGCTGAGATTCCGTCTTTTTTTAGCTTCCTCATCTCTTGATTTTTTCTTTGAAAGACACGGACGGCTTCGTCATAACTAACCGGGGGAGTATTTGCTGGAGGGTATGGTTGTCGCATATGTGGAGGTTGGTATCTTTGATTTTGAGAGTTTTGTGGTTGGCTGTATGTGTAAGGCTGACGAGATTAAGCTTGTTACTTACTGCTGCTGCTGAGGATGACCTCGTGCGCGCACAATTTATGGTACGGCTGCACGGTACTGGAGTGACGTGCAAGTCACTCCAACGGAGAGCGCGCGCACACAAGTATACGGCGCGTGCGCATGGATGCGTGGTCTGCACTCAAATTTGAAGGTTAAAAAGGAAATTTCAAGTCAAGTTGATGCCTATAAATGGGGGGGATGCTACCACAACTCACTACCATCCCTTTGAGACCCTTTTTGGGGGGCTCATTAGTCTAGAATAATTTTGAGAGAGTTTTTGGGAGAATTTCCATTTCTCCCATTTTCTCTTAGTTTAATTTTCTTAGGATCTCCTTAGTTCTTCATAGTTATTCATTTTTCTTCATTTTCGCTTTTATTTCCAGCCCCCACTAGCCAAACTTTTAGTTTATTTTCATGTTTGAATGTTTATTTGTTGATACTCTTGTTAGTTTAATGCAATTTATTACTTGTTTCTTCATCTCCTTCTCTATTTCCCAATTCTAGCTCTTATGTTTTTATTGTTTTGTTTATATATTGCTGAAAATTAATACTTGCTATGATCTATTGTTATTCTCTTTGATGATTATTGATGTTTGTTGGTTATTTTGTTGACCTATTACAATTGCTACCTTAGATTGTCATTTTCTCATGTTATTTACCATGTTTCTTTATTATGCACACCAAGTGTTTGATAAAATGCTTGGTTTAGTTTTAGAGTAGTTCTCTTGAGTTTTGGTCATGGGTTGAAGTGTGGATGATCTTAGCCACTAATCCCTAAGGACAAGGATGGGTTAAGCACAGGGTTAAACTATTCCGTTGACGCTAGGCTTTCGCTAGTGATGACTGAGTCCTTAGTAGATTCCGACGATGAGGAGGATGAGGAAAGCGAAGATGAATCCGAAGAGGAGGATGAAGATGAAAGCGCAGAAGAAGACAATGAGAAAGAATCGGCCAACGAAGAAGATCAGACAAAAGAAGAAAAGAGCGAAGATGAAGAGGAAGTCTGCAACAAAAGGACATCCTTTATAGCCACTATCTTCAATAACAAGGACATCAAAGAAGAGGTCCCTGTCAAATGTGAAGACCCGGCCCTTGCCTAGTGACTTGCAAAATGAAAGGAGTGGAAATACGGGAATGTCTGTGTGACCCAGGAGCCTGTAGCAGCGTTATGCCTTACGAGCTCTACAAGTTTTTGAAGTTAGATCTCCTCAAGAAAACAAATGAGATATTCACTATTGCTGACGCCAGTATTGTGTCAGTAGTTGGGATTATAGAAAATATTCTGGTTAGGATAGGGGAATTGGTAATCCCAGCAGACTTCCACGTGATCAAATCCACAAAAGGGGAAAAAGGAGGAACGCCCCAAGTACTTCTCAGAAGGCCATTCTTGAAAACTGCAGAACTCAAGCTCATCTATTACGATTGAGATATTCACCTTCTCTGTGAGGAATGCCATTGAGATATGTCATCTCACACCACCTCCAAAACCTCGGAAGAAGAGTTTACACCAACTGCAGGAGAGTAAAGGAAAGAAAAGCCCCGGAAGAAAAGCTAAGATGCGGAAAACCCCAAGAGGGAGAAGTAGTGATGAAAAAGGAACGAGGAATACTCCCATTCAATCCAAAGGGGAGAAGAAAAAGATATCGTTGAATACCGAGAAGAAGAAAAAGAGGAAGAAGAAGGAACCCGATGAAGCTAGCACCCAGAAGAAGAGGATGCTAAAGTGTTTGAGTTTAGACGGATTGCTGGGAAAACTAATAGTTTTGAAGAATGTTCTTCGCCACAATGAAAATATTGATACTCACTTGGTGAAGAACAACTCGAAGTTGAAATAACGAATCCAACATCTATGCATCCAACTTAAGGACGTTAAACAAAAGTGCTAGGTGGGAGACAACCCACCGTAGTAACGCTTCTCTAACCCTACTCCTGTCTGATTATTGCATACTTGCTTGATTAATTGCACCTTAATTGTTCAGCCATGATTAGACACGTCTAGGGAATATGATTCAAAAAAAAAAGAGAGGGGTTGTGCGTACGCACCAACCACCCCCAATGCGCACGCACCACATCACACGCTGAGGTGAGTCGAAGGACACACTTGTGCGTACGCACCCGTAAGCAGACAGCGGAAAAAATGAAGGAGTCCATAGAAGGACTCCCTTGTACTCACTTTCACAAATCATTCCTACATCTTTCCTTTTCCTCATTCATTTCCAAGTTTCAACATCACTAGTAAGATTCTCTCTTCCTTAAATGTCTTCTTTTTATGGTGACCGTTTGTTGTCTTTAGTTCCATTGAATGCTCTTAGTTAGAATTTCATGCTTTTAGTTGATAAGTAGTTAATACGATAATAGGTGGTTAATCTTAAATTAGATAGATATGGTTAGAACATAAGCATAGATGACCTTTTACCTGCTGATATGCTTATTTTCGTGTTGTCTATGTTTTGATTAGATGAAATGCTAGAAATGCCATATGCTTCCGGTTATATGTTAAAATACATACTTGATCAACATGTACTTTTTGCATATAAAGAACACCTTTTTAGGTATTACTAGCATCTTTTATGGGTTTTTAATTATAACTTTAAGATAACTATGCTAGTATCTAATTTGAACTAGGTAAATACTTCTTTTGTGCATAAATGGATACCTGGTTCAGATTGCATAATGATAGAAAACCTGTAAAAGAAACTTTACTCTATTTGGTGTCTGGTGTTTACAATATTTACAGATGGCACGCAAAAAGTCCAACCCTCTGGCCAAGGGAAAGACAAAAGCACACAGACCGCCCCTGCGAGCCTCACCAAGGCTAGCAGGTTTGCAATCTCGAGGAAAAGTGCCGCCCCAACTTCAAGCGCCAGATGTTTCAGCAGAAAACATACCTATGCCGATACTTCCGCCAAAGAAATGCTTAACTTATCGAATGGCGGGAGAAGGCTCTTCCAGGAAAGGTACAAAACTTCCATGCAGACGATCCCAACGGATCGCCGCACTGCACCGTGCCAAGAGCCAAGCGTCAGCAGAACATGAGGTCATTGCATTTAGCAGTAACTCATTACATGAAAAGAACGGGAACCTTGAGGCAGATACCGAAGGAGCATTGCCAGGAGCAGAGGGAGGAGCTGAAGAGATTGTTCCTAAAAACGACGTCTACGATGCACTCTGGGCAATGTTGGACGCTGAGTCAGAAAATAAAGCTGAAGAAATTCCTAGTCAATGGGACCTCGACAGCGTCCTTAACAATTGGGGAAAGATAGAGCTGAACATGGGCCTTGCTGGAAATTATCAAGGACCCCCACCAGCAGCAAACTAAGCATGATACTACTGCCCACATGCACAGAGGACCGTGCAATTTTCAAGTGTGGGGAGGAAAGTATTTTGCAATGACGGCAACACGGAAATAAAAAGGGTCAACTTTTTCCAACCTTTTTCGTGACCTTTACTATCTAACCATTGCTTATCACCTAAGTGTTTTGTATATATTTGTTTAGTTGCCTCATACTGTCGATACTTGTTTAACGTGACTCTGCATCCTGACTATGAGGTGAATATCTACTAATATTAGGATC
>JASCZI010030511.1:30094-40419 GCA_036250425.1 Stylosanthes scabra | reverse complement strand
CTTAAACTGTTGCTTTCTTTTTGGGGACCCCACCCATCAAAATTTTTGAAAATTCTTTTTAAAATTGACTTCACATTTTATAAAATCATCCAATCATAGATGAAGGTAAAGAACACACAAACCTAGAGAGCTTTTGAGCCAAACTGTGTGGTTCTCTAAACCACTTATTTTCTTTCATGTGTGTTAATTCATTTCCTATGACTGCGATTTTTGACTTTCCTAATTCTCTATGTCTATTGTTGTATATATTTGTGTATTCATATGATTAAGGCCTTCTTTTGTGTTAAGCCCACGAACCAAATAAAGCCTAACCCTTTGATCTTTGAGCCTTATATCCCTTTTGTTCTTAATTAGCACAATTTCAAGCCTCAAAAAGTGAAAAACCATTACTCGACCCTACTTGATCTTTGATTAATCTAGGATTTAGTGGGTGGTTTACTTTTTGAGAGAAGAAAAGGAAGGGATCGAGGAGAAATTTTCTCGAGTGGATAAAAAGGGAAGAGTTTCAAAGAATTACCAAAGGTATTTGGGGGCACATGTATGCATGAAAACAAATTAAGGCACTTGCACAAAAATAAAAAGGAATGACGAGGGAAAAGAAGAAAAATATAAAAGAAAAGTTTCGAAAGAAAACCTCGTCATTCCAAGTAGCAAAGCTATAGAAAATAGAAAATAAGTGCATCTGATGTTCAAAGAAAAGAGGAATGCATATCATATAACATCATGGGTTTTGGGAACAAGAGTGAAGAACATATGGGTAGGTGCATTTTAGATTAATCAAAGCATTCCAGTTTCAGCTCACCTTACCAAAAATTCAACTTCCTAACCTTCATCATGGCCCCGTTACAAGCTCCGAAAGACCTTTTGATGATTACACAGGTATATTCAACAATATTGATTCGTGAGATGAAGGGAAAGTCAAGAAAAGCAGGAATTGGATGGGAACCGAGAGCCTTTCTGACCCGATACACTAGAGTGAATGAGCGTAAACACAACCGGGTGAGGTTCTTATTCCTCAACTCTATGACTTGTGATCTTTTATACTGTGTAAGTCAATTATCTTTTTTGAGCTTAAACATTTTGTGGGGTTAGCATTTGCTGTAATGCTCTTCGCCTGTCTTTTTCGCACAGTTTCCGATTTTCTTCTATTTTTCGTAGATTTATTCTCATCATAGCCTTGGTACAGTTTTCCTCTACATTTGATTTAATTGCGCATGAAAACATGCTAAAGTTTAAGTGTGGGGTGGTTGATAAACCCCATTTCGATGGGTTATTTCATATCATAAATTGACTAATTGTCAACCTTTCACCGCTTAAATACATGAGAAACAAGCATGTTTGTGTTTAATCGTTCCTTAGGGCTGTAAGTGTAATCATCTGCTATTTTACCCAAATTTTACTGTGTTTTAAACTATTCCCCGTTTCACATGATGCCTTGATGTGTGCGTTCAAGTGTTTCAGGCTTTAACAGGAAAAGTTCGGAGCGGAAGTGGCTAAAGAGAGTGCGAGGAACGAGAAGATCGCAAATAAAAGCTTGAAGCCCAAATCCAGAGCCTATGCGTACGCACCAAAGGAGCCTATGCGTATGCATTGCCATGCCTTGGACGTCACGTCCTAGCTGGAACCGGACCATATGCATACGCACCTAAAGGGCCTATGTGTACCCATCAATGGCCAGATTTGTGCCTATAAATAGAGGAAGCGTTCACCATTTTTGGGGAGCCCTTTTCACCATTCCTTTAGTTTAGTTTAGGGTTCCATTAGTTTTCTTTGTCCATTTTCACTAGCCAAACAGTGTGAATGATCTTAGCTGCCGATCCCTATGGCAATGGATGGGAGGAACGGAGTTAATTTCGATGCTATTAACGCTACGCCCCTGCCAGCAGTGTGGGGACCTTAAATGAGACAGACTCAATTCGGTGCAAAGTGCACTACTGGTGAGTTCTTCCTAGTGGCGCAGGATTTACTCTCGAGTTTTATTGAGACCTAGGTCCCCTGCTATTGTGTATGCCTAGGACATTCGGATAGGGTTAACTTCACCACCCCGTGGTTGTTAGTTTCCCTTAGGTGACAGTCCATCCAATCTGGGATCGGCAGTGCTCATAGGGACGTACAGTATTTCAACCCATAGCCGGGCACTCTTTAATCCACTACTATTTTAATCTGTTTTCTTGCGCTCAGTTCTTAACAACAAACTGCAACCAACCCCGATATTTTCTCAACCAAAGACAAACCTCTGTTTCTGCTTCCTAGGGAGAACGACCCGAGTCCAGTACTCGGTATTTTCGAACTTGGTTGCATCTCTGTGACACTTTAAAATTTGGGACCGCGGCCATGACAAGGCCGCGCACACCAAAGGCTTCAGGGGAGGGAGTTGCGTACGCACGTGATAAAAGTTGCATACGCAACCTTGGTCTGAACAGAGCCAAAACTGTTCTCTGTTTCTCAAGTGTTGCGTGCGCAGCTCAGGAAGTTGCATGCACAACTTGCAGAATCCAGAATCTTTCCATTTTGCTCCTCTTCATGAATCCTTTGCTTCTAATGCCTTCCTTAGCCATTCCCATGCATTTCTCAACCCCTAAAGTCCTGAAATACACTAGCAATCATATCAAGGCACCAAATGGGATGAAATTATATAAATTCTACTTAATTCAAGGCAAATTTAGCATGTATTTCCCAATTAGAACAAATATAGCAAAGGTTCACAAACATGGTTATACACAAGCAATTATGAGGGTTTAGATTGATAAACCCATCAAATATAACACATATTTTATCGTGAAATATGGGTTCATCAAGCTACCCCACACTTAGAAATTAGCATGTCCTCATGCTCAAGTGTATAGAACCAAGAGGCGAATGGAATTTCTTAATCTTTTCAAAACAGATCCAAAAGTCATAGTGGGGAGAACTGCACAAGGATCAATCTTATGGATGACATCACATTCAAAGAGAGATTAGATAATCATCCGCAAGAGTATGGGCAAGAGTATTACAGCAAATACTACCCCAAAAAACAGTTAAGTTCAAAAGGATTCAAACTCGTCTTACACCACAAGGAATGTTCTTAATCATGGAAGTGAGCTTAAGAACCCTTACCACATGTGTATATACTCTATTCGCTCAAGTGTCTAGGGTTGAAAGCTCTCAATTCCTTTCTAATCTTGCTTTTCACAAATTAATCTTCATCTAATCAATCAACATCAAATGTATATATGTGTGCAACATCAAGAGGGCTTTTCATTGTCGTAATGGGGACAAGATGAAGGTAGGAATTCATATTTGGCTAAGTGAGCTTGAAGCCTCAAATCTTTGATTAACAAAGGATGCACCTAGCTCTCTATTTTCTTCACTCCAACCCACAACCATTAAGACTCACAATGCAATATGAAGGTACATGATATGCATTTTTTTTATATGATGAATGTTTATGGCATATGCACTTGCTTATTTGGTAGCTTTTTGTTTTGCTACTTTTCAAAGGGACAAAAGGGTTTTCTTTCTTTTCTTTCTTTCTTTTGATTTTCTTTTCATTTTCTCTTTTCTTTCTTCTTCTTTTTTCCAAACATATTTCCTTGTCACTTTTCTATTTCCTTAATAGCTTGTGCAAGTGCATATGCTTATGATATATACTTTTTATGCATGCGTGTACTCACCCAAATGCCTTAAGATTATTCTTCTTTTCAATTTGAAAACCTGTTCACCCACTCACAATGCATTATTTTTCTTAATTCCCTTCCTTTTCTTCTCTCATAAACACATGCTTGACCACTAAATCCCAAAATTAATCAAAGATCGAGTAGGGACAATCATGGTTTTTCACTTTCAAAGCTTGTAATGAGCTAATATTAGAATAAAGGGGCATCAAGGATCAAAGTTGGTTTCAAGGGTGATTTTCAAGGTTTAGGCCATATATAAACAATGATGGACATATATAATCAATTAATTCATGAATTGCAATCATAGAAGAGGAAGTAACATACAAGGAGAAAATGGTGGTTCTTTTAAGATATGGAACCACCTCTTTAAGGCTCAAATCTCTCTATGTTGTGTGTTATTTCACTCAATTCTATGATTAGAAATTTTTCAAATCGGGTGTAAAGATCAAGTTTCAAAAGATTTTCAAAGAAATTTTTCATAATGGGGTCCCAAAAAGAGGGCACACAATTAAAATCATGTTTGAAGTGCAGTTATCATCCATAAGAGAGGAAACTGATTGGATGTCAGTTTTCAAAATGAAAAACCCAGTGTTGTTTTTCTAAGGGATATCCAATCTTAGCAAGCTATTCTATCATCTACCAAAGTTCTAATAATCCATCAAATATTACTAACTAAGAGAGTAACTAATAGGAAAGCATTGAAATTGTTCAACCAGAATTAAAATAGACCAAATTGTTCATGAAAGTTGTGGAGCCCTGATACCCCATACTTAAGAATTTGCGCGGTCCTCAGTGCATGAATGATGAAGTGGTACTCCGCTGAGCTGCTCAAGACTTTTTATCAATTAGCACTCTAAAACTCATCATCCTCTTGCCAAGATTCGTTCTCTAAAGGTATCTAGCAAATCTTCAGAGAACTTGATGGTACGCTCATGAATTAATTTCCTCTCTTCAAGGGCTTTTGTTCTTTCAGCATGATTTGGAGTTTCATACTACTCAGATTCGATCAGAGGTTGTTAGCGAGAGGTCGAACCACGAGTCCGAGTGCATGGTGTTTTTGCTATTGCCTTTCCCTTGCCAGCCATCTGCAAAACAATGCATTTTCTTTACAAATAAAGTTATATGAGGCAAGGTACAAAATGATTAAATCAAAGATCAAAGTCACGGCATCAACAAAGTTTGGCATTTATGGTAAACAATGTTCCAAATACATGGTGATCATGCACATAATTGGAATCATAGCACAGCTAAAAGCAATTTACCAAATAAGCATTAATTGCTAGCTATATTTGTCAACCATCAACAACATGAACTAACATGCATACTAACAATAGAATGTATTTTTAAGCATCATTTTCATCTTAATTTTGGCACCAAAGTTCTTCAAGGATATAGTGCAAACACCGTGCAATCATACAAAGCAAGGATTCATCCAAAATTAAAAGGAAAATAAATTTGAGGCATTTTATCGAACACTTGGTGTGCAGTTTTTTTGCAAAACAAAGGGTTTGTGCAAGAACCAAGTGTTCATCCAAAATTTTCACTACATTGTGATTATCAACAATCAACAAGCATCAATGAGTATCAAAAATCATACATTTGGTCTTCTAATCCTAGTTACCTAACCATCTTAGTATCAACAAGAAACCTAACTACATTATGGATATATTCACAAATGAGAGCAAAAGTGAGAGAGTGATGAGTGGAAAGACACTTACTTGTGGTTGATGATGAAGAATGATCATGATTATGAAGATGGATAAGAGTATTTGAGTGTGTGCTAGAGTTATGAGAAGTAAGAAAGAGAGTTGAGAGAGTTAGAGTGATTTGAAGAGAGAATGAGGGAGAAGGGAGTGGGATTCGACGTGTTTAAACATGCAGAATGAGCCTCTGGGCCTACGATGCGTACGCAACTTAAGGTAACACGGAAAAGTTGCGTACACAACTCATCACAGAGAGCACTGTATTTTTAGATTTATTGAAGTTGCGTACACAACTCAACACAGAGAGCAGATCATTGTCAAACTGTAGAAGTTGCGCACGCAACTCATCAGAGAGAGCTCATGGATTTCTGAAAATAGAGTGTTGTGTACGCAACTATAGAGAGTTGCGCACGCAACGTCAAGACAGATTCAAATTTTTGAGTGATGATAGGGAAGTTGTGTATTTAAGTTGCGCATGCAACTTAGCAGGGACAAAATTGAATATTTGTAAAGAATTTTCAAAACTCATGCCTCAAGCATGAAAAGTTCCGTTCCTCTGTCCCTATCACCCATTTTTCAAAGGGTTTTGGACCTAATCACACTATTTACACCTAACGTCCAATCCCTTTTCCACGATTCATTAACTATCAAAAGAGAACCAATCTTCTTCACAAAACAACTATGTACAAAACAAAGGAAAAGAGATAAGATTGGAGAGTTTTACCACGGTGGGTTGTCTCCCACCTAGCACTTTTGTTTAGTTTCCTAAAGTTGGACATTGTTGAATGGTAGCTTCCTCACTTCCATTTGGATTGATCCTTCACCAAATGGGCATCCATCTTTTGATTGTTGCGAAGCGCCTTTCTGAATTTTTTTAGCTTGCCCAGCAAGTTTCCTAAGCTTGAGAACTTCAACGCTATCCTCTTCTCAACTTCATCATCTTTATATTTATCCTTTTTCCTTGACTTAACCTCTTCACTCTTCTTCTTTTTCTTTGCCGGCTTTAAATCCTCTTTCTTTTTCTTCTTCTTCAGAGGAGGGGGAGTAATCCTCGACCCCTTTTCCAGCTTGCCTTCCTTTTTCCGACATTCCTTTTCTTTTTCTTTGGCTTCCTTCATGACACTGATTCCTCTTCGCATACCTAGAAATGATGCACACCCTTCTTTCGAGGTGTTGGTGGAGGGGTCACAGGGAATGTTTCAATGGTATTCCCCACGGAGAAAGTAAAGATATCATCATCATATTGGAGCTTGAACCCCGCTGTTTTAAAAAATGGTCTTCCCAACAAAACTTGAGGTCATCCTCCCTTATCCCCCTTAGATGGCATGATAACATGGAAATCAGCTAGGATTGTTAACTTTCCCACCTTGATCAGAACATTCTCAGCAATTCCGGCCACAACCACAATGCTAGCATCCGCTGTTGTAAAAACTTCATTCGATTTCTTCAACGGACCAAGATCCAGAGTTTCATAAAGTGCATAAGGCATGACACTGCCACAAGCTCCCGGGTTACATAAGCATTCGGGAATATCTACCCCTCGAATCTTACAAGTAACTAAACATGGATCGGGGTCTTTGCACTTAACCGGTATCTCAGTTTCCGCTACCTTGTTCCCGCTGGAGATAGTGGTAATGAAGAATGTCTCGCCTTTGGTTTCCTCTTCAACAACCTCATCATCAACCCGTTTTTCAGGTTCCCCTTCAACTTCCTCATCATCCGAATCATCAGAATCTGCCAACTCAGCCAACAGTTCATATAACCAGTCATCCTTGCCTTCTTCCTCCTCATCATCTTCCTCCTCTTCTTCATCCTTTTCATTGTGAACCATATTTATGCCTCCTTTGAGGTTTGGAAGAGGTTGGGATGGTAGTGGACTTGAGGTAGACGGTTGAGATTGGGGGTTGATGGTTGGTTGATTGGCAAATTTATGGAGCAACTCGGTGATATGGGAAACTTGGGATTCAAATTTTTCTGAGTTTCTCTCATTTCTCTATTTTCCAGCTGATACGCCCGAAGGGTCTCTTCATAGTTGGGTGGAGGAACATTTGGTGGAGGGTAGTTTTGTCTAGTATGAGGTGGTTAGTATCTTTGGTTTTGTGAGTTTTGTGGTTGGCTATATGTGTATGGTTGGCGGAATTGGGTTTGTTGTGGTTGTTGAGGTGGGTTCCATCGGTTCTGCTGGTTATCATGCCACCCTTAGGGCTGTGCGTAATACTGTCTGTTGTTGGGTAACAGTTGCTGGTTCTCATAGAAAGAGATGCCACGACAGTGTTGTCTTCTTGCAATTAAGGGCATTCATCTGTATGGTGTGAGTTACACAAGCAGATACCACAATACTTGACCTGTAATTGTTGAGGGATGTTGGTCTGCTATGTCAAGAGATTTGGAGTCACTCTCTATCCTTCCTTAATCTCCTTTAACATGGCAGCTATATCAACTAAATACTTTGCAAGGACGGTTGATTCAGATGGTGCAACTTCAAAGACACCCTTGGTAGCAATTGTGGCTCTTGTCTTGAAGTGTTGATTGTTGCACTACAAGAAATATGGCCCTTAACGACGGAATTACCGGCGGATTTTGGGGCGGATGTTACCGGCGGAAACAGTGAGCGAATTACCAGCGGAATCGAGCGCCCCCTTGAGCTGGAAAAACATTACCGACGGATTTTATAATCTCCTGGAAAATCTGCCGGTAAAGTTAAAATTGAAACGCCACGTTTAACTAATAAAATTTAATTCCGGTATTTTTTAAATCCGTCGATAAGGCTTCACACAAGACTCTACGCAGCGCCTCCCTCCTCATTCTCCCAACTCAAAACCTAACCACTCCCCTCTTTTCTCTCTAACCTCCAACGACCCCCAACCAGAGAACCGTCGCCGCTTTCTTCTCCATTCACGAATGCGTTTTGTGGCCTCCCATTCACCCACATTTCAACGGTGCCATTTGAGATAAGTAGAAGGTGCTCCATTGTTTCACCGCCCTCTTGTCGCTGCCCTTGCTGCTCCCCCATCGTCGTCACCACTGGGAAACTTCACTCTTTCAGGCGCTGCCCCCAGGTATGTGTGTGTATGCTTTTCTTTTAGTCATTTGGTTTGAAACTTCCAAACACTAACCACCAAAGTTTCAAATCGGTGCAACCAACCTCCCGTCGCCTTGTGCCATCGCCGGAATAGTGGGGAACATCAGTGGAACTTACATTGCTCTCTTGAGGTACAATAAATTCGAATTTCTTCACTTGTGTTGACCACTCGACCCGTTCAGATAAATTTTATATTAACTCCCTTTTGTTTTATTTTATGTTTTTGTTGCAATAGCTTGTTTTCCTGATGCACCTTAGTTCTTTTTCGGTATTTTAGTGACAATTAGTTTGTTAGATTAGAGTTGTGGCTTATGCATTGATGGATGTGGAGTTTTCCTCCTCTGGTCTTGAGTTTTTTATTAAATTCAGGTTTGAGTTTACTTAATGTGCTTATTTGCTCATGTGTAAAATTGAGCACACCAATTGTTCGATAAAATGCTTAAGCTTAGTTTGTCCGATTTATCCATATTGCTTAGTATACACGCTTTGTTTGTTGAATGCGCTGAATTGACAATGTCCTGTCTATGAAGTAGTGTTTGGTGTTTTCCTCTGTGACTTGTTGATTATTTCTTCAGCCTTATATTAGCATGGGTGTAGTATAGGAGTAGCTGTTATCGGGATGTATTAACAAGGTGCTGTAATTCTTGGTTAAATTGTAACTATAGTAAAAAAAATAAATCTAGTAGTTCCACCAAAAAAGTAAAGCAATCTTATTATGAAATTTTGGATTGACTAATTTTCATTGGCTTAATCAAACTTGCAATTTTCTAACCGATCATTCTAATTGTTTTTGCCGCATCACTCTTTAACAGTCAACACTATCTACTTTAAGTGCTTACAATTCTGTCGTATGACATTAACATAAACTTAATTAAATAATAGAATAACATGTATAATAAAAGTCATAAAGGGACGGAAGACTATACTTTTATCATATTGGATCGTTAAGTGAACAAGTTACTATCTGGAAACTAAAGATCAACCTCCACATGCATCATCACTTAGACCAATCTAATTAACTTCAATTTTCTGTGTAGCTAGCTAGTAGTAACATTCAATTTTCTAGTACACACAGAATTTTTGTATTTGATTTTGGAGGACGAAGGTTTGGATTTGGGTACCCTTTTGGCCTTTCCTTGAGTTGTGATTCATTGGTGTCTGACATACATGTGAAATGAATTAGTCGCTTGAGCATTGGGAGTCAAGCTACTTGTGTTACTTTTACTCTGAGAAGTTGAACTAGTAGAAAGATTTCTCTTGAGATGGGTTCAAAATGTTTGGAAGCTTTTAATTATTACTTGTACATAGATATTTTTATGTAAATATCTACTGGTAATGCTTAGCTATAAGAATTAAAAATTGAAAATGCATGTGCTTGTGATTTTAATTAAAAGTGCACAATGGTTATAAGTTGTTCTTATTATATCTCTTGAAATGGGTTCAAAATGCTTAGCTTTTAAATAAAGGTTAGTGTGCTTCTTTCTTCTGCATCTCTCTAGTAGCTATGAGGCATATCCTTGATAATGCTTAGCTGAAAGCCTTTAACAATTAGCATGTCCATCTTTGAAGCTCATTTATCACCTTTCTTGTTTCTCTTTTCTTGTAGTTCTTTCTTTGCAGTTAAACATGTTAAGGATTTATTTCTCAGAGAAAGTGAACTTAATTTTTCTATCCCTAATAATGCTTTGCTAAAAGCCTTTAACAATTAACATGTCCATCTTTGCTTTTTCCACTTTCCCCCCATAATATTCATTTTAGGTCTCACAATCAGTTTGGTAGTTTAAATATTTCACCCTCACAGGCTCTCATCTTGCTTTGGTTATCTTTGTAGCTGAGTGTGTCAAGAATAGAATTAATGTCCAGTGCCTGCATAGATGGCAG
>JASCZI010030510.1:9780-45557 GCA_036250425.1 Stylosanthes scabra | reverse complement strand
ATCAAGAATAAAACTTTGGAGAAATTTGAGTAATGAATTCGAAAATAGCATAGGCAAGAGTGCAGAAATATTACTTGAGGAATTAATCAATGGAATGAGTTGTTAATCTCTTATGAGTCAATTACCTAATCAAAAGCTAATCTCTTAGTCAATTAATCAAATAACTAGATGAAGCCCTAAATCAGATTCTAATCCTTATGAGTCTCAAAAGTGATCCTAGATTAGATTACATGTCACTATATCCAAACTAGTTCTAATCCAATTTTAACTCACAGAATTTTAGTTGCATAACAATTAGCTTGACTATCTCTAGCTAGACCTAATCATTATGTGATTCAATTTCCAGCTAGCATAAACTAATAGATCTCTCAATCTTATTAATCTAGCCCTAGACAAGTTAAGAACACCTGTCAGTGATTCTAAACTATTGGGATGAAGAACGGAAAATTAAATCATGCATAGAAGATAACTGAATATACCTCATTGAATTGATAATTGAATCTACAAAAGACTACCTCATGATGGGTAAACAGAGCTCATCACCTTTAACAATGGAGTAGTTTAGCCTTGTATAATGAAACTAGATCTAAGAAAATTAATAATATGTGCTGAAGTAAGTAACCCTAATGGTTAAATCACTCTTTATATATATCTTAATCTAAATTCAAATTAAAATCTAATCATATCTTAATCTAATTCTAATCTAAATTCAAATCAAAACCTAATCTTATCTTAATCTAATCCTAATCTTATCTTTAATCTTATCTCCTAGAATTACAAGTCTTATCTTCTTCTCTTGAGTCTTCAATCAATCATATCTTTTAAATCTTCCAATTAAGCCCTTGATTAATGAATGGAATTGAGACTTGAAAGATCTTGGTTGAAGTGGTCAAAATAGGCTTCTTGGATGTTGGAATTCATCTCCCACGTATAACGTGAGTTTCTCCACGTATAACGTGGAGTTTCTGCCCAAATTTGGGTTTGCTGTCTTGACTTCCACGTATGACGTGAGATCTGGCGTATAACGTGGAGCATTTTGCACTTGCTGTCTTAATCCCCATGTATGACGTGAGAGCACCACGTATAACGTGGGCTCTCTGTCCAATTTGGCCAATTTCTCTTTAATTCTCACGTATGACGTGAGATAACGTGGGCTCTCTGTTCAATCTTGCATTTTCTGATTTAATTTCCACGTATGCCGTGGGCTCTCCACGTTATACGTAGGCTTCAACACTTAGCCAAATCTCTCTTTTCTTCTCTGCGTCGTTCCCTCTTCTTCAATCTCTCTCAAATGGTCTTCAATTACCTAAAACTCTTAGTGATTCATCTAAAAACACAAACACAACTCAAAGAACATCAAGTTTGTTTGATTTGATTAATTAATAACAATAATCCACAACGAATATCATGATAATTGAGAGAAATTGAGACTAAAAACAGCCTAAAATGCACGCGCGGGAAAAAAATAAGTGCATAAGCTCCATGGGTATAACATGTTCACGCGGGAAAAAGAGCATAAAAGAAATATTAGAGTCATCATCAAGGTAAGACACCTCGTTACTAAAATTAGTTACAATAATAGTGTTTTGAGTAAATGTACATTGATGATTGGTCAATATATTTTGAAAATAATTACATAATATACTAATGAACTATATAGACACGAGAGCTAAGTAGATGAGTTTCTAATTACTGTTGTAAAATGTAATTGAGTTTACTAGTTTATGATATAATTTCATGGGGGACTCATCAGCCTTTTTTTGGCTTTTGTTCTAATTAGGACTTGTTATTTTCATTTTTTTTAACTTGTAAATTAAAATCATGCTTAATTAATTAACATTATACATGTAATTTAATTTTTAAAAAATATAAATTATAGAATTTATGCAATATTTTTTTGAAATAAAAAAAGTAAGATCTTAAAAACATTTATAGTGCAAATATTTTTTATTTTTTAATAAATTCACTTTCAATATGATATATATTAAAATTTTCAGAAATTCCATTGTATTGGAATCGTGCTATATCATGAACGGCAAAATAGAAAGTATTGCAAAATAGAGAGCAAATAAGAAAAATGCTTGAGGCATGTGTAAGGAAAAAATATTAATTAAATGGAGCAAAATATTAATTTCAAACATCGATTAGTGGTTTAGTGCCAGGAACATTGATTTTGACATTATTTCTTATCTTACACATTAAACGAATTAATATAAATTTTGTTTAACTACAAAATTAGATTTATTTACTCATTATTTAAAAAAAGTTAGGGATAAAGTTCTGCTCATTTATTATATAGTGATATTATTTTTTTTTATACATTTAAAGAATTGACACGATTACAAGTTACTAATGTAATTGACGGTTATAACTTTGCATGTCTGGTGTGTTCATTGAATTTATTCTTTTCAAAATAATAGTGTAGTCATCAAGAAAGTCCAAAAGCTAACACCAAAAATCAAGAGGAGGAGGATTCACTGTCAAATATAAGCAGTATCCAGCTATTACTGTTGTTTCTACTCCTGCTGTTGATAGGTTGACCATGGCCATTACAGCTCTTACAAGGACCCTCGAGAATCAAGCTTCAACGAATCTCCATGGGTCTACTCAAACGACTACACCTAAGAACATCCAAATAGCACAAAAAAAGGGAGCTTCCTCTTGTAGCTTACCTCGACGTACCCATGGCCCAGAGATTCCATTGGTACGTGTACAAACACTACTTGAGTATAACATATATGATTAAAATTAGATAATTTCATCTCTTTTTATTATGTCTCCCCACTATACTTGACAATGGATTTGTCCTTGCAGTGGATGCCGATGACATTAGACTCTCGGAGGATATGGTTCTAACAACTGATGAAGTTGCTTGTGTAGCTTATATTTTTGGCCAAAATTTAAAGTATATCCAATCTCGATTTTGATTTTAATAATTTTATTATTATTCAAATTAATTTATATTAAGACTTATATTTATCATTTTCAGTTTGGTAATATGTGTGTGAATATACTCTTTATAGGGATGAGATATTGGTGTCAACTAACACATCGTATGCTAAAAGAGAAGGGTTGACCACATTAGTTCCTGGAGAATAAGTTACCCAAGAGGTAAGTAATTATCTTTAATTAACTACCTATGAATATACAAATAGTGTATGATGTGTATTGTTTTTTAAAAAATACACAACTGTAAATTTTTTACAGATTTTGGACTCCCTTGCTTGCATGCTCACGCAGGAACATAAAAAACTTATTAGATTACCGTCCATTTGTTTTCTACGAACAACCTTCTTTGTAAGATTTTTTTATTCAAGAAAATATAAGTCTGAAAATTAAAATGGGTAGGTTTAACTTTTGTAATTCCAATATAATTTAATGTTTTTATGTCATTTCATAAAGCAATTTGCACTTTCCTGGTCGAGACCACCTAACAAAGTCCGGGAACAATTCGCACAACACTTCATGCACAAAGTCGACTACTTGTCAAGGGTATGTTAGAGTATGAATGTGAATAATATCTAGAATATTTATTCAAATTAATTTATTTACCTCAAAGATATAGATTTATCATTTCTTTTATTTTGTGAATGAATAGATTTTCGTCCCCATTAATGATCTTAATGAGCATTGGTTCCTGGTGATAGTGGACATGAAAAAAAAACAACTAATTGTGCTTGATTCTTCCAAAAACATTGACAAAGATTATAATAGGCGATTATCCGTTGAAACCATGGTATGTAATTCACTCAAACATCATAGTTTCTTAAAGTAGTTATTTTAAAGTTATTTGCTTATTTGGATTATTAGATATATTGATAAAAAGAACAATTTTAACCGTAGTTTAATGTTTTTTCTTAAGTGTTAATTATTACTCTGTTAATTTATTATCAGTATTAACCACTATATGAGGAAAGAAAAAAAAATATTGTATTAGTTTTTCTACCTAAGTATTCGATCAATTAATATAATTTATTATTGTGTTTATCTCAATAGTCTATTATGTCACACAGGCTATATTCATTGAGCGAATGCTGCAACATAATTCTTTCTACAATTCTACAAATATCCTTATACCTAAAGTTTCAAAGTTTGATATTGTGGAACCATCTGATCTACCACAATAGAAGAGAGGATCGTAAGTAACATTAATTATTGTCATTATTTATTTTCGTCTATACTAATTATTAATGTATATTTCAGTTGTTCTAACAAAATAATAATATCACATGTTTAACAAAATAATAATAAATGCGGAATCTGGGTTGCTTACTGGATGAAGGAGTGCGGATGGACCGATGATTTTAACATTACGGTACAAAGCTAAATTAATACTCAAATTTTATAGCAACAAAATATTTAATCTATACCCCACTATTCTTAATTTGAACTTTTTTTTCGTTGCCAGGTTTCAAAATAGTCATAGGATGAGATTAGCAATTGACTTAGTCACAAAGGAATTCAACATCAATAAGCTAGAAGTCATGGATAAGGCGCATATATATATGAAAAATATTCAACAAAAAGAATCACGGTTGCAAAAAGATTAAAGAATGTAATTTTCCCTTTTACGCATTGCATTAAGATATACCTTTTTTTAAAGTTTTTTTAAGACATGACTTGCATTTCTGTTATGTTTGTTTGGACAGTTAATAGTCACGTACTCTACAGTTTTAATGGTTTTTTGATTATTATCATGTGTTTTAATTATATTTGAGAAAGAATTGGGCGATTGGCTTATTGAATCTGTCCAAGAGGGAACCACTCAATACTCATTTAAATTTCTAGATCAATAACCGCTCATAAACCCATGTTCCCACGAACTAGACACCCATAATCGTTGGTTCTGTAAACCGCCCCGTAATCCCCTCCCACAGGGTTGAAGGTAAACATCAAAAGAAGAAGGAACCCCCGAAGAGCCCGTCCATGTCGGCCACAACCCGTCGCAGACACACCGGTTCTTCCACTTTCCATCGGCAACTACAACAGCCCGCCCCTATCTAACTGTCGCACTCTTCCTCTCTTCATTCTCCAAAACCCAGGCGAACATACATCAACGTTTTATTGTAATTCTTAATTGAATGTTGATTTATTGTATTTGTTAATGATCTCTAAGTTGCAATTCTTAATTGAATGTTGATTTACTGACTTTGTCTATGATTTTATTATATTTATTTTGCATTATCTTTTGCTTCTATTTAAACCTTTGATGAAGTTTGTGTTTCTTGCTCAATGCCACAGTAAAGGCATGCTCTGGTCTGCACCTTAATTTATTTTTTTTTCTTATTCATGTAATCTTTTTTATTTTGGTACTCTCAAGATTGGGAAGGCTCAGTGGAACCTTGGAGCAATCAATGAGTTGGTGTAAATAGTTTCAGGTGTTTTTTTCTTGGTAATTATACAAAAGACATGTGAAGAATGTTTTAGTGTTATTCTTTTTAAAGATTATGTTAAAAGGATAACTATGTTGGCTAATGTTTCACTGTTGCTTCTTGTTCTTCATCCTCCTTGAAATGCTTCTTCTTCATTTTTTTTAAAGATTGATAATGATTCACTGCTACTAGTGTTGTTTTTTCTTTTTCTTTTTCTTTTTTCTAAATTGGGAAAGTTTTACAGCTGCTTCTTGTTCTTCTTCTTTGAAGTAACGCCTCTTCTTCGCCTTTTTTAGAAATTGAGAATGGTTCACTGCTGCTGGTGTTGGTTCTGATTTTGTAGCTTTTCTTTTTTCCTTGTTTCTTTATTTGAGATTATAATTTTTTTAGTAAAATTATTCTAAAAAATTAATGTTATCATTGTTTTGAGTGTTATTGTTTGCTGCTGTACTGATATTTTATTTTCTCAGTTTGAACAATTCTTCCCTTTTCTTTATGTGAAGTAGGGGAAAGGTTGTGGCACTGTTATGTGTTAGTGAAAGCTCCTCCTCTGTCAAATCCCCTGAAAGCAAAGCAGTGTTGATGTTGATGGTGGTGGCTTTGCCCTATCCTTGCCACCTTTGAATCTCCATCTTCACACACTTATTTCACTTGCATCTTTTGTTTCATTCCTGTTGATTATTTTTTTATGGATTGTAATTGTTTGAGATAAGGGGTTTCAAGTTTTAAAGTTGGCTAAGGATTTCGATACATAACCTTCCCATGTTTAAATTTTAAAAATTGCAACACTTGCCTGAATTGTTTTTTCAGTTTTCCAAACAATTTCCTAAATTTTTTTGTTTTAATGAACCAATTGCTCAAAATCGAAATCTAACCTTCTCTGAAACATAGTCTTGTGGAACTCTGTTGAATAGTAAATACCTTTTATCGTGAATTTTTGTTTGTTTGGGGGTTTCTCATTTCCTATTGGAAGTTCGTTCCTAAGTCAAATTAGGATCTTAGACGACGTTTGTAAGACAAACAAAAACTTCACATTTTTCTACCTAATTTGACTAATAATGCATGTCCTAACCCAAAAAATTAATTTGGTTGAATAATGCCAAAGAACGCATATTATGCATAAATATCAATAAATGCATCAATATCAGTTCTTTTCATGCCAATCGCCAAACTAGCAAGGTTGGACTTAATGACTTAGTGCCATTATTTTGGATCGGAAAAATTTAACTGGTAATATGCAAATGCTTTCTAGCCCCACACAAAATCCACTAGAGCCAACTAGAGGTCCAAATAATCTGCAAACAAGAAGAATAAAATAAGGAATTATTATCACACATTAGTTATATTATAAAGAGCCAGATGGCGAAAAAAGGAAAAACGAAAACCAATAAAAATGTTGGCAATTGTTAAAAATGGATGTGCAAAATCAGCTAATTCAAAACACAAGAATATATATATATACACACACACATGTAGGGGTAGCTTAGTGTGAAATATATCTGTAAGCCAATTACATTGGAGCACATCTCCAAAAATAAAGGAGAAGAAGCTGCAAACAATCTAGGGCAGGCTGGTTCCAAGACCAGTCTTCCTCCATACCCCTCTTGCATAAACTGTTGAACCAATCACGCCCTTCATACCAAGCTCATATTGCCCTGAAATGTTTCCATAACAGTGGTTTTGTTATGACAAGCATTTAAAACTATAGATACATAGTATAATTATTATCAAGTATATAACACAACATACCAATTTAGAGCATACTCAACACCTCGGCATCAGCTCCATCAAAATTGAATCGATTTGGCTCTAGACCTTGCGCTTGTGCTCTATCCTTATCATGATCAACAGCAAATACTATATCATAAAGTCCTACAGAATTATGTCAAGATGATTTGTCAAATGAATTGAATGAACCAAACAAATTAAAATCACAGACTTGAACATATAGATAGGGTAGTGGTTAGTGTGTGGTGGACTAAAAGTGATGCACAAACCTCCGGTTTTGTGAACATGTATCAAGCCATATCTCATTGCATTGAGTTGAGTGAGTCCACATGGCTCAAACATTGAAGGGACTAGAATGAAATTAGCACCAGCCTATATCTAGAACACAAAATTCAACACAGCAAATACTGTTCGATTATGCAGTACCTTGCACATGTATTACATAACAAGATATTTAAGTGTTTTTAGTTCTACCAAGTGTGAAAGAGGCTCATCAAATGAAAGGCAAAGTCTGGCCTGGTCACTATCAGAAAAATCTAACTGATTAGCCAAATTCTGAGAATCATTTTGGATGTGATGTTATGGAGCCGAACCTAGTAACACAACCTGTTTCAAAGTGTTCAAAATAAAAAAAGGAACAGTAGGATTATATTATAAGCAGGTGGCTATATCACAACACTTAGAAGTTTGAACATAAGAAAATATTGATAAATTCAACTGGCCAATTATCTCTCAAAATCTTTTCAATTTTCCTATTTTAAACAAGTGTATTTTTACAAACTATATAATTCTAATTCTATATATAATTAAAATTTGTATGAATGGAAAATGTAAAGCAGTAGTCATATATATATATATTAGCATAGTGCATGCTCGGATATCAATCCCTCAGCTCAGTTGTGTACTTTTCATACATTAGATTGTACATAATCGGTCTATAAAAAACTATGGATTGTGATTTGAGAAATAAAAATAATAAAAGTATATGCACTCATATTTGCATCAAATCAAAAAGCTCTACCAATTAAAAGCAAGATCACATTGGTCCCCTCCCCTGCATTGCAAATTGCTAACATCAAAAGGACTACTAAATTTCAACAGGGACTGCCTCATCAATAACCTTAGAAATATAATTCAATTGAAGAAATAAAAGGCGTGAAAACTAAAATCCAACGCATGCAGTTTTTCACAGAATTGCTTACACACTGAAATATGAACAAGAAGAATGACCAAAAAAAAAAAGACATCAATGATTTTTGAAAGATTTGATGAAATCAATGATCACTCTGAATAAATCCCTTTTTCCCCAATAAATGACACTATCTTTAGAACTCAATTTGAAACCCCCTAAAAAAAAACCTGTTTTCCCCTGTTCTCTGTGCACTCTCCCAGTTTCCCTCCTGTGCAAAGCTTTCCCGAGTAAAACCCCAATTTTCCAATGAAAAATCATCTTTTTTATCATGGGAAAACAACGGAATAAGATGGAAGAAGCTTTGCCGGACAACCTACGGTGCAGTGGTACCGATGGTCGGCAATGGTAGTGCCGGCGACATGTGAAGGACAATCTCAAACTCTGTCTACTCCACTACCTTTAAGGTCGCCACCGCCAGTACAAGCAAAAGGTTCCAGAGTCATTTAAGCTTCAACGAACAACGAGAACCAGGACGGAAGGGGAAAATAGCAACACTTCCCAAAACGATACCATTCTTTTTTTTTTTACGTTAACAGCTAGGGTTTTAAAAGATTATGAAAAAGAAGAGTGATTTTCACACTCTGTAGATTTGAGCCCAAACAAGTCATTTAGAGGGGAAAAAATGGCCGGGGGGAGGCATGATACGCGGTGGTTGACACTGATGAATGAGCGAGTGGTGACAGAGCTCTCGAGAGAAGGGAAGAACGACGATCGTGCTCGCGAGAAGACAGATGAGCCTATACAGTGGGGGACGGTACTCGGGATATAGAACGGTTGTGGCAGTGAGAAAGATGTGGGAGAACGAGTTTTGGTCATTCACCGTCGTGGGGGAAGAGAGTAGGAGGAGGAGTTATGTTCGAGATCACATTGGGGGGAAGAAGATCAGTTTGGATAGGGGTGGTTTTAAAATTATTAGAAATGGAATACCACTTTACGAAAATAAATTAATTATAATTGTACCTCAATTATTAACTTTAGTTAAGAATTGTAAAACTTAAGTTAACCAATAGAAACGTGTCATGTCATGAAGGATAAATTACCCTCTCATTTTCAGAGGGTAAGCTAGATTTTACCTAATTATTCTTATATTTATTGGCGAGAGAATGAAACTAAAATTTCAATTTTTGTCCTAAAATTTAATTTCAAGTCTTAGGTTACTGGCTCTCAGCATTAGCGAACATATTATAACCAATAGAGAATTAACATGTACTATATATGAGTTATGGATGATAACTCATAAATTTTGGATAATAACTTAATAATTGAATATATAAGTTACTGATGATAACTCATATAAATTTAAAATGATAACTTAATTATTAGTTTCCAATTACTTTTTAACATTAGTTGGGCAGCACTTTTCTTTTCTATTCCACACTTCCTAACTTCCTAACATATATATTGTTTCTCAATAAAAAATCAAGTTCTCAATTTCGGTCAACCAGGCTAAAAATACTTTTTCCATAATTATATTATCTTAGGCGTTCACGTAGCCAAGGGCAAACCAGACATTCTAAGTTGAGTGCCTTATCACGCGATGATGCACTGTTTCAATCGCATAATTAATTATTATGACGAGAGTTTTCTTTTGAATTTTCTTCTTTCTTAATTCCCCTCTTTCGGTCTTTCCCCTTTGTTGGGGGTTCCACTTGCTACCTTCCTTGTTCGAATATATAAACACGACAACAATTCGATCCTATGCCACTTTTAATTTGTCTCACATATGACATTAGTTTTGAGTTTCATTTCGTTGCAACCAAACTTTTGAATCCAGATTGAGGAGATTTATATCCCAAAATTGTAGCCCATAGAAGAAGCCAAGCGATTTTGATAACAAGCTAAGGAGAGACACACACATGACACAACCGCAAAATCAAAGTAACTCATCATCATATTACTAGAACAAACAAACAAAAGAAAAAAGAAAAAGAAGAGAAGAAAGACTATTTAATAATTTACACATATAATTATTATAATACTCCCAGAATTTATCAATATATAACCCTTCCGGTTTTGAAATAGCAAAAATAATATATGCCCCTTTCAAAACCCTCCCTAATTTACCCAAAAATAGTACCAGGATGAAAACGCACACCCCCCTTATCATCATATTTATCTACTTTTTTTTATATTAAAATTTACATAAAACAACCTTAATTAGACAGGTTCTTCTTGTCTTAATTAGATTGTTTAACCATGTTTGACCGTTTTATAATTTAATTTAACATGGTTAATTTATTGTGTGGCGAGGGTTACTATTGCATGGCCACCGTACAGGGAACGGTGGAAATATGATCCAAAGGATGCAATTCTTGGAAAACCAAGATTTGAGTAAAGTCGGACAGTTTTTGCCACAAAGCGGTTCGTTCGGACCGGAGCCACTGGTTTTCGGTTCGAATCCGGTTCAAGTGATGGAGGATGAACTGCAACCGGTTGTTCAGTTCCCGGTTTTCGAACCTACACTTGTTCAACTGGTTCCGTAGGTTTTCTAGGTGCCTCTGCTTGCGCATCCGCGACCGCCGGGCAGATTCCCGGTTCGATATCATGCGCCGGCGCTTCCGTTCATCCATAACCATAACACGGTTCGGTCTGGCCGGTTTGTCGTCATGGGACCTATCTGGTTCATCGTTGGGTTGGTTCAGTTCATCCGAGCCGGAACTCGAAGTAACGGTCTTAGGACTATTGGTTGGTTTAGAGGGGGTGAAAAGGTCAGGGAAGTCCCACAAGCTGAAACAACCGTCGGCATAGCCGGTGGCAGCAGAGAATGGATTAGAAAGGAGAGGATTGGAGAGAGGGAGAGTGGAAAGCATTGTTGCTTCGGCAGAGTGACAGGGTTTTTGGTAATTAGGGGGTGGGAATGGAGAAGAGGGGAAAAGGGAAGAAAGGCAGCGTAGGGGGCCCTTATTTATGGACGGGCGGGTGAGGTCAAAATTGTGAATAAGGGTAAAAATTGAGGGCATTTAGGTCATTAAGTGTATGTGTGACACATTGCATGGCTTTTGAGTCAGTTGGCACTATGATTATTGTGGGGTTACAAGGGTCGTTTTCACTTTTTTTGTGATGGTGTATGGGTGGGTCCCAACACCCAACTTGGATTAGATTTTAAGCTTAGTCACTAAGGTAAAAATGAGATTAACCAGGAGCATTGGGTCATTTTCTTTTTTCCCAACTTATATATATATATATATATATATATATATATATATATATTATCAGAGTTATATTATTTACACACCAAAATCAGCCATTAAATTATTTATTAATATATAATAAATATTAAAATATAAAATGTATAATAAAAATAATAACACTATATATGTATTACATATGTATTTATATAAATACATGATGATCGATTTTGATGTGTAAATATTATTTTCGATATTATTATTATTATTATAGCAGCCTTACTCTAATTGTTTATCTTTGATAATTTTTTTTTCTATGTTAAAACTTTTATTAATGAAATGAGAACTGGTGTTTGTACAATTTTTATATATATATATTTTAGAATAAATCACAAATTTTATTTTGAAATTTTTAAAAATTGATAAAACAAAACAATTTTCACTTTTATTAATAACAAAATACCTCTAAACTTTTTCAAAAGCATGAAAAATGTGTCTAATTAAGATTCACAAGTGTAAATTGTAATGTTTCTTAAATAATTGAGGATATTTTTGTTGTCAATGAAATTTAATATATTTTTTGTTTTCCTAGAAAATTTTAAAGATTATATTGATATTTTATTTTATATTTGTTTATGATATGAAATATAAATGTCTTTTTTTTTAATAATTACTTTTAATGCTAAAAATAAAACATCACCAAAATAGAATACACAAAAACGATACAATTTTAAAGGTTATTATTTTTTTTATCATAAGTATGATTAACTAATTATCAAATCAGATGGAAATTTCTCAATTTTCTCTCTCCATTCTCGTGCTTTCCCTTTTTCCTTGACTTAGACGGCTACCGCGCTAAGCATCCAAGGCAAGGTAGGGTTCTCTCTTTCTTCTCTTCTTTTCGCTTTCCTCCTCCCCGTCCTCTCTTATAAGTTTCATTTTTACTTTTTTTCTTTTATCTTTCAAATTTAGATATAGATCTCAAATAACATCATTTGCTATATATCTTTTCTTTTGTCATATGTTTTGTCTACCGACACCTCTTTATAGATGGTGCGAATATGGTGACACAGATGTATCAAATGTATAAGATTTAGGAGAAAAACATAAAGAAATTTGTGTTTTGTTCGATAAGATTTCTTTATTTCATAGGAGAATTTATGTTTAATTTAAATAGAAAAATAGCAGATTTTTCAGCAAATTTAATTAGTTATTGTGCAGTAAAGTTAGAAATCATAAAGGCTCAAATTTGTCTATGTTTTCACTTCTAAAATTCTTTGAAATTGAACTTTAGACTTACTTTCACTTTATAATTTAGTGTAGAAAATATCTATTTTTTTTAAAAAAAAATTAGATCTAATTTATCTATGTTGTTTATTTATTTATTTTTTGATTAGGATCTAAGTTGTTTATAAGTGTTGAATGACTTCGTTACTAATAAAATGTGATCTCCCTCGGTTAATAATAACTAGCAACAGCCCGCACATTAGTACGGGTTATCTGATTTAAAGTTTATATATATATATATTACACGCAAAGAGCTTGGACGCTTGACCTCCATAGGGCTAGCCATTTATCAACAAACTATCAACTTGTATTCTATGATTATATGATGATGATTATGAATTAATTTTGGTGTATCAGTGTACGTCTTCATATATTTAGGGTCGTTAAAATGGATTAAATATGTCGAATTAGCCCGTTTATTCATCTAAATTGGCGAACTTTTGCCTCTGAGCCTGGATCGTTTAAAATTCAGGCTAAATGGGCTGAGCCCGTTTAACCCGGAAAAAATCCGGGTTAAATGGGCTAGCCCCTGCGGGGTAAATGGGCTGATCCGTTTATTTAATTTATTTTAAAAAATTTTCAAAAATAGCACTTTTTCCTATATTTTTATCTTATTCTATCCGAAAACTCGATTCATCAACAAAAAAATTTTGTTGTCTCTATGATTTTTTGCTAAAAATATATTTTTTTTTTCAAAATATTTTTTAAAGTTAAAAGTTAAATTTTTTGTTTATTTTTTTAACAATTAATTAATTAATTAAACAGGCAAGTCCATTTACCCGTCGGACTGGCCATAAATGGACCGAGTTAGAAAATTTCTAACCAGCATAAAACCAGACTTAAATGGGTCAGATCCGCCCGTTTAACAGTCCTACATACATCCCTTGTCTTCTTCTTCTATTTTAATTTCTGTGTTGAAGTACATTTTTTTTGTATTATATGCAAGTGTTTATATGTTACCATGTGTTTCGTGAATTTTTTTTATACTAATATTTATATTTTTCATGTTTTAAATAGGATTTATGAAATTATACAGTGATGATAATAATAATAATAATAATAATAATAATAATAATAAACGAATCGTGGTACAGTTTTCATTTTGTATTTTAAAAATATGACTTACATTAATGTTATTTTTCAATAGGTTGTGAAATTGTCCGTTCCGAGCTCGTTCTTGATGTTGTTTTTACCTGCCTGCTCAGTGGTAACAAATGTACGATTTTAGGCTTTTTAATTTATCTAAATTAAAAAAAAAATACTCAATAATCATTTTGTTCCAATCCAACTTTATTTATTATGTCCTTTCCTATTTAACATAAATCACAGTAGCTTGTAACTGATTAATATTTACAAATAAATCGCAACAGAAGTATGCTAATTATGGTAATTTCATTACACATAAATCCCAACGGTATTAAGAAGTTTTGATTAATGAATAAATCACACTAACTTGTTTTGATTTATAAAATCATAAATAGTTATAAGCCACTTCGATTAATGCGAAATACATAAAACTTCATTCATCCTTAGAAATTGCATTCCATTCTAATTTTCCAACCTGCTTCGTTCCTTCTCAAGGACCATATTCCTACTTTAACTAGTATTTTTGCCCGTAATAATATTACGGATTTGTAAAAATTTACATTAGATTATTCGAAAATTTTGGGGTCAGGGCAGAAATCCTGGCTAGGGTCCTCGAGCTTGCTTCGTGGAAATTTTGCCCCATCTCCATTCCCTTAAGAAAAATTTCCCGCATTCGGGTTTCCATTCAGGACGGTACTCGCGGAGATTCCCACTTCATAGCAATTTTTGACTCCCCTAGGTTAGTTGAAAACCTTAAAGTGTTTGTTAAGGTCAGTTGAGAATTTGTTGAAGTGAGCTGGGAGTTGTTGACCAAGGTTATTAATAGATATATTTTTGAAAGTTACTTAGTGCTAATAAACAATTAGTCAATCAAGATAGCTCAATGATTAATTGGTTGAGGTAAATAGATATTCAATAAAGAGTGATAATTGGTTGCTTGTTTTGGTTTCCCTGCATACAAGTAACTGAAACATACAACAAAAAACAAACATAGGAATTTCCAACGTCATAGTGAAGGAATTTCCTTTTTAATCCAGAAAAAGGAATGAAAAGATCTATCTCAAAGAACCAATTAACAAAATATTGTCAATCTAAACCTTTCCCCGGCAACGGCGCCAAAAACTTGATGCTATGAATGCTTTCGTAACAATCCGACAAGTATACCGGATCAAGTAGTACCACTAAAGAGTGGGTATCGTTCCCACAAGGAAAGGTGGATTAAGCAATATTTCTAATGTGGTTCTCTAATTAGATCAAATTGATTAATCAAGGATTAATACAACACTAAACAAGAAAACAACAAAGAACCATAAAGATCTTACAAAAATATGCAAGAACGCAATTCTTTAAACAATTACAGCAACTAATCATGCAAATGAAATCAAATACTACAGAAAGATCAATTAAGGGGAACAAGATCAAGGACTTGGAGATGTTCACAAACTAACTTTCTAATCCAATTTTTACTTTTCTTTTTCTGCAAACTTATATCAAATTCACCATGAATCCTAGTATAACTAAACTCTAATCTCTTAGTGATCTAATTTCTCTTTAACCTACTTAACCATCAATCTCTTGATCAATTAAACAAGAAAAGAGATAATGCACATATCATGATTTAAACCTATAACACTCAACAAGATTCTTGGAAAGAATTAAATGTCACATATTCAATCTCATGCAAAACCTTATTAGATTATTAAAGATTCTAATGCATATCAAATCACATGCTCATCTATGAGTTAGTAAAAAAATATGGAATGATTCTTGAATATGTTTGAATGCTTACTTTCTCAAACTCAACAATTCAAAACAAGAAAGATATAATTACTTCTGAGTACATCAAATCTTTAAAGATTAATATCAAAGAATCAAACAAGAAGCAAATCAATCATTTATGTGATGAGAATACAGATTCATATATGGCACATTCATTCAATTTATTATCTCTAATGCAATGAACAAATGTGAAAGATCATTCTTGAACTAGTTCATGACACCAAGATTAATGAAAAATCAAATTTTATGTCACTTATTCAATTTAACGTCAATCTTGACAATTCATAGACCATTTAATAATATGTTTAATCTCATGATCTAGAATAGAAATTAAACCAAAGTAAGAACCAATTATACCTCTCGATTGAACTTGATTCTTGGATTGATGAACAAAAAAAATCCTTTGAATTTTGATAGAAACATGGAAATTTTGAGAAGGTAGTTGGACTAATCCATTAGCTTGATGATGAACGGAGCTCTCCTCCTTAATCTTAGAAGTGCTTAGCCACTCAAGATTATGAGTAACTCAATGAAAGTGATGAAGATGGATCTTGAATTCATGAAACTTATAAATCTTAGATGTATGAATGCTATGAAGATGGTTCTTGAATGTATGAACATTCAAAGAACTTAAGAGAGAAAGAGAGAAAGAGAGAGAGAGTTTTTGCTAAGAGAGAATGAATGAAAAACTGAATTACTTCATTACTGACTAATTGGTTACAACAAAAACTAATCTATAACTAGGTGATTTCAATGATTTCTAATCTCTTCTCTAATCTAGTGTGAAAATTAGATGTGTAATGATGTCCTAAATCAATGGAAATTCACCTATTTATAGATTTGCATAATTTAAATTAGATTCAAATTAAATTCAAATGAAATTACATTTCACGCCTGTACTTTGATCCTCACGCCTATACTTTTGGTTTTAAGAACAATTTTTGGCGCCTATGCTTCTGTCTTCACGCCTAGGCGTGGCTGCACCATAATGTGATTTTGGCGCCTGAACTTTAGATGCACGCCTATACTTCTAGCAGTAACGCCTAGACTTTGAGGTTGTGGCTAAGTTGTTGGGCGCCTAGGCATCTGATTTCACGCCTATACTTCAGGTTGTGGTATAAAATTCCGGGTAAATCATCCACGCCCAGGCGTATGACTGGTGCCTAGGCGTGTGAACTGGCGCCTGGGCGTGACTTGTTGATGCTGGATTTAGAGATTGAAACTCACGCTTGGGCGTGAGGGGAGGCGCATGGGCGTGAGGTTGTTGCTTTGGTTTCCTATTTTCTCCATTTTCTTGCTCTTCAAGCTTCTTTTCTTCATTTTTCTGAAAATAATCAACAAACTAATCAAAGTATTTGATTGATTCAATTATTAACTAATTATAACATATTTTTGATTATTTATATGATGAATTATGCATGAATTAGAAGAATAAACCCTTAATGATGCTTATGCATCACTGGGTTCTGACAACCAAGCTCGAGTTCAATTTCTGCTCTTTTTGTTGGTCATTAATCTCTTCCGTCGCGTTTCTTGTTGCTTAATTTTCTTATTCCAATGCCCAATTTCTCTTCTTTCATTTGGTTGCCAATTCCAATTCATTTGGAATGAGCTTATTGTAACTGATGAATGGATGTTAACGAATCCAGGAGTTTTTTTTCTTTTTGGAGTATTGTAAATAGAACCACTTGAATTGCAAAACTGGATTTTTATCTTTTGTTTTTGATTTTACTTTCTTTTGTTTGCTTTTGTCGTTTGGGCAATGAATTTTAGGTAATATGATAGAAAGCTTGTGTGTTTTACTTTTAAGTGATTTTATTATAAAATGTGATTTGCAGATTTCTGTTGCACTTTGTTGCTTCAACTTGTTTTTATTTGTGTCTGCATTATTCATAAGCCATTAGAGGGGTTTTGGGATGTGTATCTGCAATAATCTCAGTGATTTGAACAGAAAAAACTTCTATTGATTGTATTTGTGTCTTAAATTATTTAGTTGTTGTTGGTTGTATTCTCAATCATTCTTTGTAATTTTCGTGCTTATATGTATGAAATGACATGGAAACTTCAGTAATTTTTTATAAAGAATGGTTTCTTACTCAGGTTGCTGTTGTGTTGCTTAGTCTATTGAAGAATTCAACGTGTCATCAATAGCAAACAAGGATAACTAATTCAATGTGTGCTTGTTTTTGTGCATTGTTAGAATATTAAAAAGCTTTTTCTATATAGAGCAATTGTTATATAGAATTTGATAAATAATAGTAATAAGATTATATTCTTTGATAATATCTTAACTTAACAAATAATAACTGCAATAGGGGCAAATTGGTCAATATATTTTTTTGAAAAAAAAAATAAACGTTTGTGGCATCTTTGATAAAAAAAACGATTATGGTAAAATTGATTTTTCACCTAAACTTTTATGGCAATATTAGTACTTTTCCCATATGTTATCTATCTATTATGATTCATGTATTGATTTTAATTTCTACGCTTCACATTGTCTGATTCACGATAGACTTATGTCTAGTTGATGCGACAAATTCTTTCGTCACAATCCGGCAAGTGCACCGGATCAAGTAATACCACTTTAGAGTGGGCATCGTTCCCTCGAGGAAAGGTGGATCAATCAATATTCTTTAATCAACTTCTTTAAGTAGATCCAAGTATCAATCAAAAGATTAATGGAAAACTAAGGAAAGAAGCAATAAAGAATCATGCAACAACAAGAGAACATATCAAGAAACACAATCTTTAATCACTAATTATTACTAATCAACTATGAAGAAAGATGGAAATGCAAATGTAAAAAGCAAGATCAAGGAATTGGAGATATTCATCACTAACTTCATAAACCAGATTTTACCATTCACTTTCTGTAATTACTATCAAATCAAAATGAATCCTAATATAACTAAATCCTAATCTCTTAGTGATCTAGTTTCATCTTTATCCTAATTAATCATCAATCTCTTGACTAATTAATACAAGAAAAGAGATAATACACACATCATGATTCAAATCAACAACAATTAACAAGATTTCATGGAAAGAATTAATGTCACATATTCAATCTCATACAACCCTATTAGATTATTAAAGATTCTAATGCATATCAAATCACATGCTCATCTCTAAGTCACATGAAGAAATATGGAATGATTCTTGAAATATGTTTGAATGCCTATTTTCTCAAACTCAACAATTCAAAACAAGAAAGATCTAATTACTCGTCAGCAAATCAAATCTTTAAAGAAATCATGACAAAGAATCAAACAAGAAACGAATCAATCATTTATGTGATAGAAATTCAGATTCATATAAGTGCACACTCATTCAATTCATCATCTCTAATGCAAGGAATAAATGTGAAAGATAGTTCTTGAACAAGTTCATGATATCAAAGTTAATGCACAACCAGATTTTATGTCACATATCCAATCAAACATTAACAATAACATTCATAAACCATCTAATAATATGTTTAAACTCACTATCTAGAATAGAGATTAAACCAAATTAGAATCAATTATACCTCTCGGTTGAACTTGATTCTTGCATCCATGAACACGAAGAATCCTTTGGACTTGATGTAGAATATGCAGATTTTGAATGAAATGTGTGGTTAATCCATTAGCTTGGTGATGAATAGAGCTCCTCCTCCTCAATCTCTAAGATGTTTAGCCACTCATGATCATGAATGACTCAAGAGAAATGTTGAAGGTCAATCTTGAATTTATTAGAACAATGAATCTTTGAAGTATGAAAACTATGAAGATGATTCTTGAATGTATGAACATTCAAAGAACTAGAGAGAGAAAAAGAGAAAAGAGAGAGAGATGTAAAAACTGAATAATACTTCTTAATTGCTTGAATGTTACAAAAGAGAGTCTAATCTATATCTAAATGGAATCAATCTTTTTGGCTATGAGAGAAATCTAAGACTAAAATTGACTAACTGTCCTAGATTGATTGATTTCCACTTATTTATAGATTTTACATAAGTTAAATGCAATACAAATGATACATAAATGAAATTACACTTTAAATTTACAAATTCTGCAAACAGACAGCAGAACTCACGCCTAGGCATTAAAAACTGGCGCCTGGGCGTGAGCTTTGTGAATCAAAGTACCAAGTTAGGTTTCCCACGCCTAGGCAATGATTCTGGCACCTAGGCGTGAGTCTGAGACTTTGCTTGCTGAGCCTTGGGGACAGTTCCCACACCTAAGCATGGGTGTCTGGCACTTGGCGTGTCTGGCTGCTGAGCAGACTTTGATGCCAACGCTTGGGCGTTTGTGCTAGGCGCTTAGGCGTTGGTTTTGCTAGCTGATTGGTGAGTCCAATGATGATAACGCTTGGGCGTTGATGCTAGGCACCTAGGCGTTGCTTGCTGTCTAGTGGGGCTGAGCAAGGGACGCTAGGCATGGCTGACTTGGCGCCTAAGCGTGGAGAATTGATGATGACTCAGTGAAGCTAAGTCAAGGACGCCTAGGCGTGGGGGAATGGCGCCTAGGCGTTGGAATTGGCTGCTGAGCTCAGAACTGAAGATGGACGCCTAGGCATGGAGAAATGACGCCTAAGCGGTGGATCTGACTGCCTCAAGAGTTAGTGCCTGAGCGTGGGATTGTGGCGCCTAGGCGTGGCAGACTTGCTTAGATTCCTGTTTTCATCATCTTTCCTGTAATTAACCAACAAAAATCATCAAAGTACCATATTTATATACATATACATAATTTATTCCTATTTCTTACTATTTTTATGAAATTATAAACAGATAAGTTAAGGAATTGGGTATGATTTGGTTAAAGAAATCTACAAACATGCTAAGGCATCACAACACCAAACTTAAACATTGCTTGTCCTCAAACAAGCCAAAATCATTCTCAATTCCTTTGCCATCAGAAATGGGGTTTTATTTATGTTTAAACACTAATTGATTTTTAACCCAAATCATCTATTAGCTCTTGATTGTTCTTAGACTGAAAAAGCCTTGTTTACTTCAGAACTTGTTGCCTAAGTAACATAATGATCTACTTTTTCAGACTTTTTGGACAGCTCTTCCCTTTTTCTTTTCTTTTCTTACCCTCCTATGGATGGGTTTTGACTCTAACCTTCTCGTTATTTGGGAGACTCTTTAGATTAAGCTTTCAATCAATAATCCGAACCTCATCAGTTCAAGTTGCTAGGTGATGAAGCACCCCATTGGATTTACTAACTCAAGCATTTCCCTATAACAATTTGACACAAGCATTGACCATTTTAATTTTTCAACCTTTCATCTCATTTGTCTTATTAAGGCAGCTATTGATAGTGAGCTTTCGATCAATAATCCCGAACCTCATCGGCTCAAGTTGCTAGGTGATGAAGCACCCCATTGGATGTAGACCCTAGCCTCTCCTTAACACAATCCAACCTTTAGTATTTATTATATTTAGGGCCATTGATGCTCAGAGCCTTAGCATTTTTATTTTGAAAAGAGCTTCCTCATTCTTTATTAGTATTTCAGAAGGTTACAAACTCAACAAGCCTTACTTACAAAAACTCCTTAAATCCTTAAACTTTCTCAAACTTCTAACTTCAAAGAAATTAAAAAGCAATTATTATTTACACTCTTTTTTTATCTACCACAGTCATTAAGCAGATTCCTTAATTCTGATTTATAGTCTACTTAATTAGCAAGACATGATTTAAGAATTATATTGGATGCATAACATACATTGAAAATCCTTCAGAACCTTAAATCATACTTCAATTCAACATAAATAAGCAAAACATACAAATAGTTTACTCATAAATAAAGCAAAAGACAACATTCATGATAAAACAGAAAAAGATACTAAGAGAAAAAGAAATGAAAAGGAACTAGACGACCTGATCCTAGTATTGAAAGAACTGTTCGGGGTAATAGTCGTCTTGAGCATGTTTAGGTGCAGGTGCAGGTGCAGGTGTTGGTGTGGTTGCTGCTGCTGAAATGGGTGCTGCTGATGGTGTGGCAGGTGGTGCAGCTTGGGATGATGAACCAGCTTCAAGATCAGACTTTAGGCATCCTAAGAATGCTGGCCTTTTCTTGTCACAATTCTCATAAATGAGTCTTGTGACTTTGGTTACAAGCATCTCAACAAGGTTTGGGTTGAGTTGTTGATGTGCCCATATATCATAGCACTCTCTAGCTGATGCGTTCCTTGTCCACTTCTTCATTTGCTTGCTCATGTTCTCCATGTAACCACACTGCTCAGTCCATGCATCCATTACCTTGTTCATTTGAGTGTTCCTCCCAACTGTTTCTAATATCTGCCACTTCTTCAAATCTATCATTTCCTTGTTCATCATTTCCTGTTGTGTTAGTATGCGGTTGCACATATTGTTTGTGTTTGCAAAGAGTTCCTGCTGCTTCTGCTTCAGTGTTTGGACCTCTTCTACATAATTGCCTAGTGCAGTTTGTATCCCAATCTGCATGTTGGCAACCTGCTCATTAAGCTTGAGAAATCCTTGTTGTTGTGCTTCCATACAACCTTGTTGGTATTGTTGCATCTGTTCTGCTTGAGCTTGCTGGTATTGTTGCATCTGTTCTGTTTGAGCTTGCTGGTATTGTTGCATAAGCTCAACTTGGCTCTGCTGGTATTGCTGCATTTGTTCCATTTGACTTTGCTAAAATTGCTGAAAATCAGCATAGGTCACATATTGGGGCTGCTGCTGTTGTTGGTATTAAGGAAGTGGCTGCTCAAGGTGTGGTGGCTGCTCAAAAGGATGTTCAAAATGTTGGTCTTGATCCTGTCCTTGATCGCCAAAATCTGTATCTTCAGCTGCATTTTGTGGCATATATGGAGGCACAAACTGAGGCATTAGCTCATCCTCATCATCATTATGCTCTATGTGCTGTCCAAGTACAATTTGAGGAATCCTCACTGTTTCCATTACTTCAGAAGTGATGAATCTCCCTTCATCGCATTCCTCATATCCTCTATATTCCCTATTTATTCTTACTTTTGCAGCTCTGCATAGCTTGTAGATAGTGCTTGGGAAACCAAGCTTTCCTTTTCCTCCCAAACCTTATGCAATGAGGATGATGCTGTCAGCTATTATTTCTTCAGCTCTAATTTCATCTCCTCGTATAATAGAGTGTATGAGGAGTGCTCTTGCAACTGTTATTTCAGACTTGTTCCCGGTAGGGACCAAGTTGTTGATGATGAACTCTTGCCAACCTCTTGCCAAATGATGCAATTCTGGCCTTCTCAACTGGATTGGCTTTGGGTTCTTACCGTTGCTCATTTTCCATGTTGCTCCCTGAACTCATAAATCCCTTAGCACTTCATCAAGCTCTTCATTAGTGGGACGCCGATGGTGATAGTTGTGTTGTGCTCCTGGTGTGTTCTCTTTGAATCTCATTACTCTCCTTATGTTTTCAGGAGAGAAATCAATCTCAACTCCCCTAACATAGGCCACTCCTACTTGGATGCGTACGCATCGAGTCCATATGCGTACACATATAGGACTATTATATATTGTTGCGAAGCTTTGGATATTAGCTTTCCAATGGGGTTGCAACCAAGTCATTTGGACCTCTGTAGCTCAAGTTATTCCCAAATTAGTGACAAGAGGTCAGGATTGACAGCATTAGGAGATTTCTGAGCACCAATATTCGGAAGCGAATTTCTCATAGAATCACTTAGAACCAGTCGAAGCGTTCAACATGAGAGTTATAGGTATTGAATTCTTCTTTCCAAAGAGTCCAAGTTTACTCCAATTCGATGACTATAGCTCCCTTTCGCATCGTTTCATTCTTGCTCCTTTTGCATTTCTCAGCCACTTCCTATCCGATTCTAACCTATCTAGGCCTAAAACACTTGAACAAACACATCAAGGTATCGAATAGAATGGAAATTAAGTAAGTAAGTGAATATATAGCAAATTATTGCCAAAAATGAATGTTTTCACAATTTAAGCCCTAAGGAGCAATAAAACACAAACAAGCCTATTTTGCTAGTATTTAAGTGGTGAGAGAGGGATAATTTGTCAATTAATGCTATGAAATTACCCGTCGAAACGGTGTTTGTCACCTCCCCACACTTAAACTTTGGCATGTCCTCATGCCCAATTAAATCAATCAAAAAGGTGAATCAATAAGCCTAAAATTCTTAAGATCAAACATTGAAGACTATTATGGAGGAACTACTCAAGGGTCATACTACGAATGAAATTACAAAATAGAAGAATTAAACAAACGTGTGCAAGATAACGGGCAAAGAGCATTGTGGCAAATGCTAACCCCACCGAACAGTTAAGCTCATACAAAGATATAATTGATTCACATAGCATAAAGGTTTGTTAATCACAGAATCAAGGAATAAGAACCTCACCTGGTCGTGTTTACGCTCATCACTCAGTGTATCGGGTTAGAAAGGCTCTCGGTTCCCATCCAATTCCTGCTTTTCTTGACTTGCCTTTCATCTCGTCAATCCATGCTGCTGTGTATACCTATGTAATCATCAGAAAGGTCTTTTTGGGCTTGTAACGGGGCTAGGGTGAAGGTTCGGAAGTATTAATTTGGGAAAGGTGCGCTAAAAGTTTGAACATTCTGATTAATCCAAGACACCTATCCTGATGTTCTTCACTCTATTCCTGCATCCCCATTTTGTTTCCATGACATGCACTTCTTCTTTTTAGTCGCATGGCACTCGCATTTATCTTTGTTCTTTTGCAGCTTTGCTGCTTAGGAATGACAAGGGTTCTTTTTTGGAATTTTTCTTCTTTTGAATTTTTCATTCCCTTGCCATCCCTTTTGATTTTAGTGCGAGTACCCTTCTTTTCAGTGCTTCAGTGCATGCATGTGCCCTCCAAATACCTTTGAATTTTCTTTTTTGGAGCTCTCCCTTCTTTTCATCATTCACACAAACATTTCTTCTTGTTCCCTCTCTTTTCTTCTCTTAAAAAAAGTAAAACTACCCTACTATATCTTGGATTAATCAAAAGATCAAGTAGGGTTGTGCACTGGTTTTTCATTTTTTGAGGCTTGATGTTTGGCTATTATAAGAACAAAAGGGATACAAGGCTCAAAGTTCGGGTGCAAAGGATAAATATACAGGGTAAGGCTTTATTTGGTTAGTGGGCAAAAACAAAGAAGGCTTTAAATTATATGAATACACAGAATATAAACAGCAACAGACATGGAGAATCAGGCAAGGCAAAAATCATAATCATATGAAAGGAAATAACACACATGAAAGAAAATAAGTGGTAAAAATGACCACTTCAATTAGGCTAAAAAATCACTTGGTTTGTGTGTTCTTTTCCTTTTATCTATGATTGGATGATAATTATGAGTGTGAAAATCAATTTCAATTAAAGCATTTTTCAAAAAGATTTGGGTGGGGTCCCCAAAAGAGGCGACATATTTGAAAAACTCAACTATTTTGAATGTCAATTCATAGGAAAAGATTTGATGCATACCATCATCTAGCAAGTAGTAAACAACTAATTATGAAAGCAGTAAAATGTCATCTAATCCTAATATTCTAACCTAATCCTAATTCTAAACAAAGTAAGGATAGAAAGGTGTTACCATGGTGGGTTGTCTCCCACCCAGCACTTTTGTTTATTGTCCTTCAAGTTGGACATTGGGAAAATCTTGTCATGGAGGCTTGTGCTTGAACTCATCCTTGAATCCCCACCAATGTTTGAAATTTGTATGCCCTGTGGGA
The DNA here is from genome assembly GCA_036250425.1 of Stylosanthes scabra. Classification (NCBI taxonomy): domain Eukaryota; kingdom Viridiplantae; phylum Streptophyta; class Magnoliopsida; order Fabales; family Fabaceae; genus Stylosanthes; species Stylosanthes scabra. The sequence continues at coordinate 20,287 of JASCZI010030510.1, read as the reverse complement.
TTCAAGCTTCTAAGAGCTCCCATGCAATGAGTGACCTCCCAAAAATGATGATTCATGAAGCTTTTTCCAGGATCCCAAACCCGGTTAGCCCACCAAATCTTGGCTCTATTGTTGTGAAGCTTGTGAAGGAATCAATTACATTCTTTGAACTTTGATTCACTTAACTCCATGGAGTCCATTCTCTTTTTGTCTAACACCCCAGAAAGAGCTTTAAGTTGACCATCCGTTTCAATCAGACCATATCGTAGTGGGCCAAGACAACTCATATCATAAGGATTTACCCACTTGAAGTGCAACTCGGATGGTAACTTGGGAGGGGTTGCTTCAAATGAAGTGAAATGAACAATTTCTATTCCCTTTTGCCCTTTGTCCTTGTCTTCCACCTCTTGATCGATATCTTCCGCCTCTTGATATTCATTTTCCTCTTCAACCTCTTCTAGGCACTCATGCATCCCTTCTTGTTCGAGGCTTTCAACATTCTCTTCATGTAGCATTGCATCCTCTCTTTCTTTTTGGTTGGCGCAGCGAAACAAAGTAGGAATGCTTCTCCATTGATTTGACAGTGGTTGAGAAAGCCGTGAGTCCTTCTTTCTTTCTTGATGGATGTATAGAGTAGGAATGATTCTCCATTGATTGGACTGTGGTTGAGAAAGTATGCCCTTTCTTCCTTTGCATCGAGACAAAGTAGGAATGCATCCCCTTGGATTTGGCAGTGATTTAGAGGGGCGGTCTTCGGAGTTTAAAGGTAGGGAGGTGCTTGAGGAGTTGTTAATTGCAGATTGGGTTATCAATTGGATTGCAATCGAGCATAAGGTATTTACTTGATTGGCGATTTGTTTTTGGATTTCCCGAATCTCTTTCCTTTCTTGACATAATAGCTGAATTAATTCTTAGATTCCCTTTTGAGAAGGCGGGTACGGTGGTGAAAGATCTTCATATCCATAATATACATCACCAAATCCATTGGATTGGTATGCGTCGTATCCAAGATCATGGGGTTGATATGGTGTAGGATTTCATGGAGCGTATCCTTGATTACACGAGTAATATGACTCCATTACTTGCTTACTGAAGCTTTTGGTGAACTTTGATGATAGTGACATTCCCTGTTCCACTCAGAAAATGTCCAGCACAGATAAAACAGCAAAGAAGACAAATAAAAACGAAAAGTTTTTTTTTTGGGACTTGAACGAAAAGACTATTTACAATCAATCAAAAATAAACAAATATTCCGTTTCCCCGGCAACGGCGCCAAAAACGTGACACACCCAACCGGGTGGGGATGCTTTCGTCGTTGTAGTTGAAAGCACCTTATCCCTTGCGGGCTGCGTCGATATGTTTTAAAAAGAGTGTCACAGGGGTGAAACCAAAATACCGAGTATGGGACTCGGGTCGCTCTGCTAAGGAAGCGAATGAGAAAGTTTATTTTTTATTGGGGTTGGTTGCAGTTGAGTTTGTTTGAAAGCAATTCGCAGTTTGAAAGCAGTTGGAAGCAATTGAAAGCAGTTGAAGGCGGTAAATGACAATGATAATAAAAGAGTATCCTGGCCGTGGGTTGAAATACTGTGCATCCCTATCATTGCTGCTGTGTCTCGGATCGATTATACACCCCCTAGGAGGAACCTCTACACATCCTTGATTAACTAGCTGTGAGGCAAATGACCCACAAAACTGGGTTCGAGACGAACTCACAGGGTGCGGGTATGGCGTTGGAGTCAGTGATCCAACCCCTTTTGATAATTGTTGAACGACTCTCTAGAGAACCTGCTGTCACCAGGTCAATCCAGCTGTCACCAGGACCTAATGCGCTTATCTAAGCTGGCATTGGAGTCTGTGATCTAACAACCAGGGCTGAACGAACTCTTTAGCGATCTCGCTGTCACTGGGTCAATCCTGTTGTCACCAGGTCCTAATGCACTTTTACCCGTTCTCACCGTGGTGAACCTCGTACTGTAAGGAACTTGCCACTATGCTAGCAGGGGTGTTCGGATAGCATTACGGGCTTAACCTGTTCCTTCCCCTCTGATCCATTGGGGACTCGCAGCTAAGGTCATTTGCACATTTCACCCCACAGCCGAGACACTATGGGACTCTACTCACTAAATGTGGAAATCATAAAAGCATTTAAAATCGCAGTTGCAGAAAAGTAAACGGACAGAGTAACGGCAATAAAATGTAAATAACGCAGTTTTGAAATCGGCAGAATAACAATAAAGTAAATTGATTAAAACTAAAATTCAACAGAGTAACAGTAAAATAAACAGACAATAAAAGCAATAAAATTTTTGGCTAGTGTGGCTACAAGAAAACGGAAATCCTAAGAACTAAAATGATTTAACTAAGAGAGAACATGGGAGAACATAAATTCCCCCAAAAACTCTCAAGGCTTTAGAACCCCCAAAAAGGGGCTCAAGAAGGTGTGTGGAGAATGGGGTAGCATGCCCTCTGATTATAGGCCTCCATTTGGCTTAAAATTCCCTTTATGGCCTTCATTTTGCTTGTTGTCCATGCTCAGATGCGTACGCATCTGTTTCCTATGCGACGAAATGTGTCGTGCGCGCCACTCCTGCTTGGATGCGTACGCATCGAGTCCATATGCGTACACATATAGAACTATTATATATTGTTGCGAAGCTCTGGATGTTAGCTTTCTAATGGAGTTGGAACCAAGTCATTTGGACCTCTGTAGCTCATGTTATGCCCAAATTAGTGACAAGAGGTCAGGATTGACAGCATTAGGAGATTTCTGAGCACCGATATTCGGAAGCGAATTCCTTATAGAACCACTTAGAACCAGTCGAATCGTTCAACAAGAGAGTTGTAGGTATTGAATTCGTCTTTCCAAAGAGTCCAAGTTTGCTGCAATCCGATGACTATAGCTCCCTTTCGTATCGTTTCATTCTTGCTCCTTTTGCATTTCTCGGCCACTTCCTATCCGATTCTAACCTATCTAGGCCTGAAACACTTGAACAAACAAATCAAGGTATTGAATGGAATCAAAATTAAGTAAGTGAATATATAGAAAATTTTGGCCAAAAATGAATGTTTTCACAATTTAAGCCCTAAGGAGCAATAAAACACAAACAAGCCTATTTTGCTAGTATTTAAGTGGTGAGAGAAGGATAATTTGTCAATTAATGCTATGAAATTACCCGTCGGAATGGTGTTTATCAAACTTCATGTTGTTGAAAAGATTAAAGTTCTTATTTGGTTATCCCTTCTTGATGCTATTCGTACTGCTGTCTTTCGTTATAGAAGACACTTTTCATCTTCTGACCTCTGCATGTCCTGTAACCTTGAAGTGGAATCTGTTTTTCATTGTCTCTTTGTTTGTAACATGGCTAAGGATGCTTGGGCCTGTATTGATCCTAATTTCATTATTCCCTCTCCTAGCACCCCTCTTTTTGTGTCCCTTCGGCGCGCTATGTGTGGTAGAGAATGTCTAGTTGCTGCTGGTCTTTCGTGGATCTGGAGAAACCGGTGTAATAGGGTCTTTATGAATGATGATGTTTGGAATGCTCAGCAAGTTTCTATTCTTGCTCATCATTCTTCCTCGGAATTTCTCGGACTTCACTCGAGGTATTTCCCTTCTCTCACTGATGCTGCCATCTCTTGGACCCCCCTCCTCAAGATTTCTTTAAAGTTAACTGTGATGCGTCTGTCTTGTCGAATCTTCATCTGGCTGGTTTTGGTTGCTTAATTAGATATGTGAATGGAACTTTTGTGAAGGCTTTTTCGGGTAATACCCCTTGTTGGAGTGTTTTTCGTTGTGAGTTGTTTGCTGTTTGGAGGGGTTTTGTGCTAGTTTGGGAGTGTGGGCTCAAATCTATCATCTGCCAAACATATTTTTTTGAGGTTTACTCTTCTCTTTTGAATACTGTGAATGGTGGTTCAGTTGCAGATAGAGACATTTTTGATAAAATCTCTGAGTTGTGCCTTCATTTTTGGGATGCGCATTTTGAACACGTGAACCATGATTTCAACAAGGCGGCTGACTTCCTTGCTAAATATGGTGTCAAGGATTGTAGTGATTATGTGGAATGGATTGAACCTGATGATGATCTTCATCATGTTATTGTGTCTGATCTAGCTTAGTCTGTGTTATTTTCTAGTAAAAAAAAAACTTGATTCTAAACCAAATGAATCGTGATAGACAAATATTTACTATTCACATAAGAGGATTTTATTATTATTATTATTTTTTCTTTTTCTTGTATTTTCGAATTAGCCTTCTTTATATTTCATTTGTTTTATGCCATAATTTTTCGTTTGGAATTCAACCAAAATGAAACTCTAGATATTTCAGTTTAAAAAGTTTTAATATCACATCATGAAACTACTTTTTCTCAAAAGCCTAAAACTTTAGCCAACAAAATTGAAAACAAGAAAAAACATAAATAAAATTAAGAACCTTGTTAGCTTGCTTAATGTTAAATTTAGGTATAATGTAGCTTTAATCTTTTAATGAAGTCTAAATTACTCTTTTTTTACCTCGAGACAGAAATTAGTTTTTCTATTTTTCTCAATAACTCCGATGGATTTTTATCCAATTTAATGACTAAAAGTATGGATTTCTCATTCGATTTGAAGAAGTTAAGGTAGATAGTATCGGGATTTTTTTCAAATTTAATACAATTCGTGTGTAACCATACTTTTTCCCATTTCAATTGAGTTTACTACTTTTAATTTTGGAATTAAGTTTTTACCATAATAAAAAAAAAGTTAGAGTTAACATAACATTTCTCTTTAAAATTGGAATATTCTATTACTAAGGGCTAAATCTTGTACCTCTCTTATTTTTAGAATGTTTAATTACTCTTTTAATCCCTATAATTTTTAAAAAAATTTTAATTAGGTCTCTATATTTTGTTTCATTAAATTAGATCCCTATAATATATTAGATTTTATAATTAAGTTTTTATCATGATAAAAAAATATTAAATATAACAGAATACTCCATTAAAAAAATGAATATATCTTTCTACGGGCACAAATATTCCCATATAAAGAAATATGTTGTTATATCTGACTTTTTTTTTACCATAGTAGAAACTAAATTATAAAATCTTATATGATGTGGGACCTAATTAAAAAGAAAAATATAGGAATTAAATTAAAAAATCGATAAAATTATAGGAATAATAATCTAACTTTTTATAATTCCAAATTAGCTCTTTCCTTCCCTTTTTTCTTGTTTTGATGATTAAATATCAACCTCTACTTTTCCTCGAGAGAGATGTCACTTTTAGGCTGTGTTTGGAAGAGAGACTAAGACCGGGAGATTAAGATTGAGAGACTGATACTGGGAGATTCAGAGTGAATTAAGTTTGTTTATTGTGCTTGGTTTAAATTTATGAAGAGATAGATACTTGAAGGTAGAGATTGAATTAAGTCAATAGAAGAAGAACAAATGCTAATATTGGAAACTTTAATGTTATGTTAGGGTATTTGAGTAAAAAAAAAAGTTATCAAAATTTCAGTCTCGATCCCAATCCCTAAATCCTTTCTAATTGGAGGTACTAAAAATACTGGAATTTTGATGACTAAGACTAAATTTTAGTTCCAGTCCCTATCAAACAAACATAATACTGAGTCTCAGCCTCAGTCTGAGAAACCAAACGTAGCCTTAAGGATTTAGCCATTCATTATGAAACATTCTAATTTTGGAATAAAATATTATGTTAATTCAACATTATTGATGTCATGACAGAGATTTAATTTAAAAAAGTTAAAAATAGTATAAGAACTGAAATATAAAAAGTATAAAATTTTAGTGTGTAAAAGTTATCGTTTTTTTCTCAATGATTGAGATAAGTTTCAAAGATGTTCCTAATATTTAAAGTATGAATTTTATGTCTCTAATATTTTGAAATCTTATCAATTTTGGCCCACAGACAAGCAATTCTAAAAATCACTTACGAAGGCATACATATACATGTTAGTTTACAATACAAAATATCATAAGTGACATCTACGCTTGATTCGTGTCTATTATTATATCACACACTATATAAAAATAATAAAAAAATAAAAGAAGAAAAACACATAACGCATTAACGCTTTATCTTCCTCATCCAAACCTTATATTTTTTAGTTGTGTTGTTAGGGTATGATTGTGATAAAAATTGTATATAAAAAATATTGGTTAGTTAATTTTACATTTAAAAAAATATTTTAGAATTATTTTAATAAAATTGACATAAAACATGATCAATACGATTTTAAAATGTTAGGATATATAAAACGTTTTAAACCTACGGACATTTTAAAAATTTACCCCAAACATCATAAATAAAAATGATACTTTACTTGTATTTGATTAATCACAAATTTGGTGAAGATATGGGACCAACATAATAATTAATCCGTGAATAAGCACGTGTCTTATTACTAATGTCAAATTTTCAATATATAAGTTATTGGTCAAACATTCAAACATTTTTAGCTAGTTAGTAGCTTTTAAGCCCCAACATAGTAAGCGACTAGGGACCCTCCCTATTAAGAGCGACGAAAACAAAGTTAATTTCGGCTTTAATTTAAAATGTCGATCTTGCCCATATTTTATGGTACGCTAATTTATTAATTGGTGATGTATTATTTAATAATGTAGACGGTGTTCTTACAAAAAATGTTTGAAGGACAATAAAAACTTAGTTTTTTCTTTTGGTGACTTAAAATGACTTTATTTTGTATTATATAATTATTGTTAGAATAACATGATAATGTTAGAGGTAATAAATATATAAATATAATAGTTTTTTATAAACAAAATAACGTTAAATTATGATTTGCCTTGAAATTCTTACTTATAATCTATGTCGATATTTTCAAAACCGGTAAATGCCTTTTTCGATTACTAACAATTTGCTTAAAAGACGCAACATGTAAGACCCCGACTTTCTGCTTTTTCCGTTTCTGATAAAAATGTGTGACTGTCTGTAATTTCATGCCTTTGATGACTAATGACGTGTTTAAGGGTCTTGTATACCCTAGCCATAATTGTTGTGGAATTCGTTTCCCATCATATGTTTGTTTCACTGATTTTTTGTTTTTAGGGTCGGTACGCTATTTGGCGACGACGGTTAAACCGTTTTGGCCGTCTTTTAAAATAACCGGAGGATATCGAGGAAAATATCTCCGATGAGAATCTATAATTTCCTAGCTACGCTCGACTTGATAGCTCAAGGGTGGCGAAATTCATGGTGCGAATTTCGAACCATTTTAGCGACGCTTGGTTCCGTCGTGAATCATCCAGTCGTAATTTCGGTAAAATGTGAGATACGACGGAATTGTAAAATTATAGCCCGACACTATAATACGTCTTTGGACCTTAGTTGCCCCGTAGATTTGAGACGTAAAGCCAAGAATGCCCTTGAAATATTTTATGACACCTTCTAGCTTTTCTCTTTCTTACTTTTTGCTTTTTCTTACACCTTTTTGAAAATGCTTCTCTCTCATTGGTTGCATGGCTTAGATACATGGAAAAGCTTACCATTTATTCTTTCTATACCACCTTTACAAATATAATAATATTTCTTTACCACCTTTATCTTATTTTATCATTTTTATTTTACCATTACATCACCAAAATTACCATACCCTTCATAACAAAAATACAACAAAAATGAGAAGCTTGCTTCCCACTACATGTCCGTGGTGCTCTCTCCCACTCTTACCCTCATATTCAATTTTACTTAATCACTTAACCACACTTAACTTCATTTTACCATTCACTTAAACTCATCCAAAAATTCTACCAAAAACAACACCAAAAATCCTCTAACATCTCTACTCTAATTCGAAACACTCTCTCTCTTTTACCATCATCCATTTCAGATTTTTAACTCACTAAAACACCAAAAACACATTCTCTCTCCTACCATTAAAGATCAAACACCCATTTTATTCAAGAACACTTTGAATGTTCATATGAACATGATGAACATGAAAAACATTGATGCGTATGCATCTTTGGTTGTTTTTAAGTTAAATTCATCTTAATTATCATGATATTCTTTTTGAATTATTGTTATTTGATCAATCAAACAAACTTGATGTTCTTTTGAGTTTTGTTGTGTTTTAGAGAAATTCACAAAGAGTTATAGGTGATTGAAGGCCACTTAAAAGAGGATGAAGAAAGGAGATTGAAAAGAGGCTAAGTTATTGAAGAAATGAGCTCCCAGTAGGCCCACGTCATATGCCCATTACCATGTTAAACGTGGGGATATAACTCAAAGAAGAGGAAATTGACAGAGAGCCCACGTTATACTTGGGCACCTTCTCGTCATACGTGAGCTGTTGGCAGAAAAAGGGGATTATGGACAGAGAGCCCACGTCATATGTGGGCTACACCACGTCATACATGGGAATTGGAAGCTGAATCTCAAAATGGGCAGTAGCTACACGTTATATGTGAGCTTGTGGCGTCATACGTGGAGGCAATAGTCTAAACGTTCAGTAACTCATCCAAAACCAATCCAATCCAAGTTGTTAGGCCTCAATTCCACCCACTAATCAAGGGAATAATTGGAAGATTGAAGATAAGATTGATTGAAGACTTAGAGAAGCAGATAAAGCTTTGTAACTATAGAAGATAAGATTAGGATTAGATTAGGATATGATTAGATTTTAATTTGAATTTAGATTAGGATAGGTATAAAGAGTGATTTAACCACCTAGGGCTACTCACTCAGCACAGATCCACTTTTCATAATTCTTAGGTTTAGTTTTCATCATGAATTGCTAAACTACTCCATTGTTAGGGGTGAGGAGCTCTGTTCACCCATCATGAGGTATTCTTTTTGTACATTCGATTAGTAATTCAATGAGGTATTTTCAGTTATCTTCTGTGTATGATTTAATTTTCTGTTCTTCATCCCGATGCCCGAAATCCTTTTGGACTCCCAGACTCCCACCGGCAAGTGTACCAGATCGTATCAAGTAATAGAAGATGAGTAGAGTATCGTCCCCTCGGAGATTAATGGATTGATCAATATTAATTAATCAATTTCTCTAATTAGACTTAATAAAATAGTAGAGAATAAGTGAATCTAAACTAATCCTAATTAATCAAAACAAATCAAAACAAATAAAAATCAAATCTAATCAAATCTAATATTATCCTAATCATATCTAATCACTAAAAATCATGCAAAATCAATTAAAATCTAACTAAACCACTAAATGGCAAATTTGGACAGCAACTAATTAATTGAGAAAATATAAAAAATAAAGAGGCCAACCCAAGGAATTGGAGATATTCACCTAAACAAAACTCTAATTCAATTATCACTTTCTTCTCACGCAAGTAATCATCAATTCACAAGAACCCTAATTAACTAAACCCTAATTTCTTAGTAATTTAGTTTCTCTAATCCTAATTAATCATTAATCTCTTAATTAATCAAATAGGAAAGGAGGTGAAGATTAAAACTAGTTCAATTATGTGAATCACAAAAGGAATTAATTAATTATCTCTAATATAACTAACCCTAATTCAATTCACATAAAAAATATACAAATAACCAATTCTTTATCTCTAAATTACTGGAAGTTCATGAATTTCAATTCCCATACACAATCAATTAATTAATCCTCTCAAATTTAATAATTGAAGGCAACAAAATAAATTTACCTCTCAGATGCATAAATTCTGGGAATGAAGATTAGAGGAATTGAAATTGAAATTGTGATACTTGCAATTGAAGAAAACAAATTGAATTAACTTGGCATGCTAGAATGAACAGAGCTCTTCATCCTTGGATTGATTGAGTTTAGCTACTCATTGTCGTGAATAACAACAACACTGACATGAAAGAGAACATAAATCCTAATCCTAAAATTGACTACTGAACGTGACAGAGAAGGGAGAAATTGAGAGAAAATTGAATCTGTGAAAGTGGCAGAAAAAAGTATCTAATTGACCTAAAACAAATCCTATTTATATTAATTAGGTTAGGGTTACAATTACTTGAACGAAACAACCCTGCAAGTTGGGCTTGGACTTGAGTGAGTGAATTGGCTTGGATCACGTTTGGGCTCTAGGCTTTGAACGTGAGTTGCTGCGTGCTTCCAATTGTGTGGTTCTTGAGCTTGCCTTGAGTTTTAATTTCCAAACGTGGCCTTGGTTAATGTGCACATCACGTTTGCTTCCTTAGATAATGTGCACATCACGTTTGCCTTATGACAATAATTAAGGATAAACGTGCTTGGAGAAACTTGGCACATCTTTTGGTGAGGTCACGTTTGGCCAAAGCTTGAGACGGCCAAACGTGACATGTATTCTCCTCCAAGGTGATGTTATGAACTCTGATTTCTTGTCCTTTTCACTTACTTCTTTTTCTTTTTTTTTCTTTTTCTTCATGGTTTCCTATAAATAAATAACAAACACTCAAGATACTAAATGATAAAGAATTAAACTAAATTACTTGAGTAATACGTTAAATATCTACTAAAAATACATGAAATTAGGGCCTAAAACCATCAATGATGCATACGCATCACATCC